>CP092881.1:8074040-8235070 GCA_030710605.1 Cordylochernes scorpioides | reverse complement strand
GATCAATTTCATGGTGGGCTTCCCAATCAAAAACTCAAATATATATCAAAATAAAAAAAGTCATATTCTGACCACACTTACATGAAATATTTAGATAACAGAGCTCCATCTAGTGGAACAGAAATCAACTAAACGTTGATTCAGCCTGTTCCCTGATAAATTAAGAAATTCCAACCACAAACACGTTTCGGGCTTTTGGCCCTCGTCAGCGTGATGCAGGCTTCTTTTTTTTCACACATATATGTATTATGATGCATTAGCGCGCCATCTGTTATCAGAATTCGAAACTATTATAGACGTGTATGATTCTTTTTAAAAATAAAACAATTGCAGTAAGGGCAGTAGGAATTGTTTTATTTTTAAAAGAATCTTACACGTCTATAATAGTTTCGAATTTTGAAATATATGTATGTATATATAAATTGTACATTTAAATGTGTTTAAGCCTTTAACTTAATTTCCAAATACATCATATCATGAAATACCTATTTAATAGAATTTATAGGTTATTTTGAATATATACAAATATATTAAAAATAAAGAAGGCATCTCCTGACCACGAGCACATGTGCTTTTTTAGATGGCAGAGCGCCATCTAGTGGAGCAAAAAAGCACATGTGCTCGTGGTCAGGAGATGCCTTATTTATTTTTAATATCAACACCTGACCCACTTATCTTTTATTTTTTTCTATTGTTTTTTTCATACAAATATATATGTAAAAAATTGAATGGGTAAGGTGTTGATATTGAAAATGAAATAGGCATATCTCGGTATTTTTCTCTATGATTTTGAAAACTATTTTAAAAGTAGCTAATGTATATTTTTGAAAAAAAATTAAATATCGTATTTGGGAATATATATATATATTAACTTTTGATCACATGGAAATACCTTTTTGGAAAAGCGTCAAAATGGTTTTCGAACCCGTGTGTAATGACAGTTGTCAGGTGTTACCTCACTCCCACCGTCCTGGGTGACATAGATGGACATGTCGTGGACAGTCTGCAGGTGCTGGGACAGCTCCCACCAGCTCCTCTGTACGGCTCCACATTTGGCGCAGGCTGGCTTGGGAGGTGCACCTACCACATATATTTATATATAGTGTGTCTCGTCATGTATATGTAAATAAGTCTTAAATTCAAAAGAGACAATATGTAAGATAAAATTATAGGGAAAAAAAGCATTTTGTATGATTATATTAACCTGACATAGTAGCTCGCAAAATGGCTAGGCCAAACCTATGGACAAAAATATAGATAGACATTTTGTCGGGAGCATATTGATTTATATATATAAAAAAAAAAGAGATGACCTTTAATTTTACACATATATGTCGTATTATATATTTTAATGATGTAACTTCAAAATGGCGTTCAATAAAATCTATCCGCGGGAAAGAAGGGCGCGGCACCCAGTATGGTCAAATAACAGATTCTTGACATTGTGTAAGAAGCTAGGAGAACATAAAATCAATCCATCTATTCCTTGATTGGACACGGATACCCTTAAAGGTCCGCCATCTCTGACGTCACCACATTAACATATAAATGAGATATAGCCACGTTTGAAGTGTAAAAGGGAGATCAAGAGGAACGTGGTAAGTTTCTTTATTGAGAGGTACACAAGCTTTCGGACGTCACCCGTCCTTCATCAGGTGTTGACATGAATAATAAGGAGATGCTATATTTATAAGCGACAGTTTAAAAGTATTAAAAATATTAAAAACAATCTGATGCACGCCCGCGAGAGCACATGCCAATAACAAAATATTTTCAATTTACTTTGAGTTTGTATAAAGAGAGGTGAAGACAAAAGCAAGAAAAAACAAAAATAAAAATAAAAAATAAAAATAGAAAATCAGCGGAATAAAGATAAAGTTAAAAGTTACGAAGAAGGTGTATCTGAGGTAGAATAAAAAACAGAATATTGGGGCGGGAGGTCAATCTTTCTGTTGAGGCTGTCGCTTATAAATATAGCATCTCCTTATTATTCATGTCAACACCTGATGAAGGACGGGTGACGTCCGAAAGCTTGTGTACCTCTCAATAAAGAAACTTACCACGTTCCTCTTGATCTCCCTTTTACATTAACATATAAGCTGGGTTCCTTCTGAGCCCACAGACACAGTATAGACAGCAGCCAGGTTGCCATGCTGCCGGATTGACCAAAGCGATCCCAGGACTCCCATAGTCCACTTCACCTCCCGAGTGCTGCCCTCTCTGAACCAAGGTAACCATGTTCCTATTCGTGTGGTCTTCATTTATCTTCAGGCTAGTACGCTCCCACTCTGTCCCGTGACGGCATGTTGATGAGGAGCGACGTGTTGTCGGCTCCACGCATTTATCATATATACATGTGGCGACTACACTTTGCTTCAGCGAGCCGAACTAGGACGGCCTGGGCATCCGCGGGCGTCAACCTGACTACGCATGCGCGCGGGACGTCATCAGAGACTCTGGCCACTGACGCGGTAAATATCTAGGCTAACTCCGGCGGCCGTTACTTCAACCGTTTCTTCTTTTCTCTATTTTTAAATAAATTAATTTTAATTATAAATTTTATCAGCGGCCTTTCCACAAGCCACACCAACACATCACGCAACAATCCTACATACATATTGTTATTTTGGACGCCCGCCGATACGATTCGTGTACCAGTTAAAGGAACTCATTGGCTTGACGTTCGCCGAGATGGTACATTGAGCTCAAGACTCAAGACATGGCTGGTGTCGCATCGTGTTTGGGATGTAATACATACAGTGAGCCACAACGTTCGATCGCGAATAAAATGATATTACTACTACATATAGTTATTATATTTCTATTATTATTATTATTTATTATATGCACTATTATTATTATATTTTTCAGTTTACAGAAAGACATCTATGCCCTTTAACATTATTAGTTTCAAAAAGACAAAAAATCTCCAATTCTGAATTATCTCTCCAGGAAATTGGATGAAGATCCTACCAATGGTATCACGTTCCCTGTTCGAACATCGGAGTCAATCAAAATGGATGAATATTTTTCAATGGAAAATGGTTATCCAATCAGGAACAGAATTGAACATAATTAACCGGGAATTTTCCAGATTAAACTAATTAGTCAAATTATGATTCGTATGTGAATGGGACCGGAATTCCCTTTTAATTTACCTCGGCTGTTCCAATTAAGAGATTTAGGCCTAAGATTATCAATTGGCGAGGAAATATTTTGGCGGGTAAATGCATTTTTTTGGCACCAAAAATGTTCCTCCACGAAACATCATAAGGAAAACGTTAGAAACATAATATATAGCATATATGGATCAGGTAAATATTCATAAAAATAATGCCTCTTTTTATATAAGGGTTTACTTATAGATTTTGCTTTATTTTCAAGATATTATGAGTGATTATTACCAAAGGCAAATAGCGCGCCATCTGTGTGTCACCATCCAAACAAATTAGCGCAATTTAAAAATGCAAAATAGCTTTCCTATTTTTTCTACTACAATGATAAAAAAATATTTGGAGGGCTTGGCTCATCAATGGTAAGCCATCGGAGCGGCCTACAAGGCGGTGTAGTCCAGGCTGGACGTGTACAGTGTGGAGCGGAACGTTTCCCAAGAGAAAGTCATCTAAGTCTTTCCCAAGAGTTTATCCACCCCAATTAACCGAAAATATTCTTTAAGTTTATATTTTATTATTAATTACTTTTTGTTTTATGTATAGGAAAATAATCTTTTTGGTAAATATGTAAAAATGTACTTCAATATTGAGCAAGTTTATATGTCTTTATAGCATAATCTATTTTTTTTAAATTAGTGTTTGAAGTATATTAAAAAATAAAGGGAAATAAAATTAGCAACACATACAAGGTTCGATTAATAAAAAAAAGCAGAAGATATCGATTTTTCTTCTTCTCAAAAAAAAAAAAAAAAAAGGGAGGGAATTTTATAGATACCCTAAGCAGATAAGAAAAAAAAATGTAAAATTAAAATTTGATGAATTAGGAAAGAAGGAAAATTGTTTTCTTTTAAGTGCTAATATCAAATTTATAAAAAATATTTTTTTTACCTCTCTCAAATTTCTATCAAATTTTTTTTTTATAATTTGATGTGTGTGTGTATAATTTATTTTTAATTAAGTCTTCCAATATTGATCTAAAAAGTTATTTTTGTGAAATTTTAGTAAATAAAAAAAAAGATCGAATATATATACCCAATTTAAAATTTAGCTTTTTTATATATCTCCCCCGAAATTTTAAATATATATCGACTATCGACAAAACATCTTCATCAACCAGCTTCTTTATTCAACATTTCTTCACTTAAAACATAAGCTTTCGTACACCAAGCTCTTCATCAGACTTATTAGCATATCTACCTATAGATACCTATCTACCCTTATAGATATGCTTTTAGAAAGACAATAAATGTCCGAAAGCTCATCATATCAATAAAGAAACACATTGCCAACGTTTTTGTTTTAAATTTCTTTAATATTCTACATACACTATGCAAAATTTAATTCTCTTTTTTTTTTCAATAAAATAAATTACTTTAATCTTTTCAAAATTTTATTTTGACTTTTTGCCGACCCACGCTGTAGTCCTTTTTTTTTTTGGCTTCAAGTATTTGCATCATAAAGAAATATTTGTTTGAAAAGGGCGACAGCAGGTGGATGAAATGTCGGAATAAAGGTTTTTTAAAAGGTTGATGTGATTTGGTGTAAAGTCAACTAGTATGATGCGGAATTACACGTGTAAGGAGAACAGCTTAGCTGGCTAATGGACCCATAGGTCTGGGAGAATATTTGCTTCTATGGGGTCAGGAGAACAACTTAGCTGGCTTATGGACCTAAAGATCTTGGAGGATATTTGCTTCTATGGTGTCAGGAGAACTGTTTAGCCAGCTTAGACCTAAAGATCTGGGCGAATATTTGCTTCTATGGTGTCGGGAGAACTATTTTGCCAGCTTATGGACCGAAAAATCTGGAAGGATATTTGCTTCTATGGTGTCAGGAGAATTGCTTAGCCAGCTTATGGATCGAAAGATCTGGAAGGATATTTGCTTCTATGGTGTCAGGAGAACAGCTTAGCCAGCTTATGGACCTAAAGATCTGGGAGAATATTTGCTTCTATGGTGTCAGGAGAACAGCTTAGCCAGCTTATGGACCGAAAGATCTGGAAGGATATTTGCTTCTATGGTGTCAGGAGAACAGCTTAGCCAGCTTATGGACCGATAGGTCTGGGAGGCCATTTGATTCAAGGATGTCAGAATAACAGCTTAGCTGGCTTATGGACCGACAGGTCTGGGAGGCCATTTGATTCAAGGATGTTCAGGAGAAGACCTACCACCGGCCTGATGACAACGGCAGCTGAACCTGAGCTTGCAGCCTTGACGCTTGTGTTCGAAGAACTTGGAGAGTCCGGTCATCACTTCCTTGCAGTTGCCGCAGATGAGAATATCGCCATCTGAAACCACACAGCACACGTGTCGCCAACATCGTGTTCACTCATGGTTGTCCTCGACATCAGTAAATATACCCAGAAGTTCAGGAGATGCCTTTTTGTTAACCTGATACCAGTACAATTTCATTTTTTTACTCTTTTATCCCAAGTTTAAAATTGTGACAATTTTCAGAGGTAGAAGGTACTCTAAGATTCTTATATTTAATATATAATTAATATATTTGAAAGAAACTTATCTGCGGAAGCCTGATATATCAACTTTAATATAATTTCCAATTTAAAAAAAATAATAAAAATTTCCTAGTACATAATCTGATATGAAACATTAACGCCGTCAAATATTTCGTCACAATTTCTCACATATTTAAAAGACATCTTGCCTAAAATAAAGATATATAAATCATTTAAAGAAAGCGCCATAAAAATAAATACTATAATCAATTATGTATCTATCAATATTTCGTTCACTGTGTTTAACTCATGAAAAACATTTGACAATTTGAAGTAAAGTCAGCTTCTGTTTATATAGCTCATTTTAGAGTCATTTCCTCACAGAGGAAACTCCGAATCAACAAATAGGATCGGTTACTGAAATAGTGCATTACCAGGCCAACCTGTAGTAGAGGTGGAGCAAATAATGCGCCTGGTTGCAAAATTCTTATTAATATCAAAAGTCTCAATTTGAACAGCTGTATTATATGTAAATTAATAGAAAGCTTAGAGAGAAATGGAAGAGTGTAAATGGAGGAGAGAGAAAAATGATAAGAAGATAAATTTGCATAGCTAGGCCTAGCGACTCACCATGGGAGAGCAGGGCCTTGTACTGATGACGATGTTTCATAGATCGAGACGGTCCCTCGGTCCTGGCTTTCTTCAGGGGCGGGGCGGCGCTCTGTTTGGGGGACATGAACCTGGAACCATTCCCCGCTTGAGTTACGAGATTTCATCACTTTTTACATACCATTCAGATTATACATATATTTGTCTGAATTTGTCAAAGTTGTTGTTGTGGAATTTTTTTTTTATCACCAACAGTGCGTTCTATACAAGGGTGACAAACAAAAATATATTGTTTTAATGTAGTTTTAAAGGGAGAGGTGCCCCTAGCGGTTCATAAGAAGGTATTTGAAGGGATAAACAAAGGAATGTGAAATAATAAAGTAAAACACGGTAAAGATATGAACAAAAGAATGCGAGGATATGAACAAACACAAAATAAAATGAAGTTAATTGTAAATACACTCATGGACACAAAACTTAATGAAAATGTACCTTTTAGCATGTATATTGGGATTAAGACAATAACTTTGGAAGATATTTGATACAAGGTGATATTATGAATACGCACGAGATAACCAAGTGTAAATAAACATGCCTCAGTCTCCTGCAAAAAAAAAAAAAAACAAATGACCGGCGATATCATAGACTATCCACTTCCTTAAGTTTCGTCCATGTGTGTATATGTTACTTAAACATTACCAAAGATAGCTATTTGCATATTATATATATTTATATATAATATACATCATTATAACGCAAATATAAGAATAATAAGAAAGGTCCCTATCTGATATCATTAGTAGAATCCAAGTTAGCTAGTCAGCGTTTAGCTACATTCACCAATATAAATTAGACAATATTGTTTCACCCCACTATAGTTAATGATAATTATCTTAAAAGACAGCGCTCTAATCTTACTTTAATTACTAATTAAAAAAAACTAATTTCTTTACACACATAATCGCTTTTAAAACATACTGAAAACGTTATTTTTTTAATAAAGGCAGGCGGTTGACCTAAATGTGAAAATTATTTAAATGCTTGGTGGGGTGAAATTTGTCTTGAGAGGTCATTTAAATGGAATTATACTTTGAAAGAAATATTTCTCTCTAGCGAGAGGTTAATTTTTCCTTAGAGAGTAGAATTTGGTATTTCCTTTATACACACTGGCAGAAAAATACGGATTTAATTTATAAAATAGATAGGTTAATATTTTTTATCGTTTACAAATAAAAAATTTAATTTTAAACATTGAAATCGTTTAATAAATATTGTATATATTATAAATATATGTCACACATATTCAATAAACTTTCAAAGGTAACCTAATAATCATAAATTTCAAATTAAATTCGTACTTTAAAACCTATAATTACTCTTCACAATTCATCTTTTCATACTTCATCCCTAAGGTTAGAAATGATCGTTATTTCTCCTTAAAATAAATTTCGATTTTTCGTTCAAAAGAAACACATGCGGGGTAATTTTCAAATGTTGTTTTACAATCACAAGCCGCATTATATTCTAGAGTATATTTTGGTATTAAGAACTAATTGCGACAATCAATATAAATTATATTTAGCTGTAAAATATAGACTGATCCACGCGTGGGCGTGGAGACTTTGGTTTTTGGATTTGCCCATTGAAGAGCAAAATTTGATAGAAATCTTGCAAACATCTCAAAATGAAGAAACTCTTTGTCCAAAGATAGTTTTGCTTATTCGAATAAACACCGTTTGTTGTTAGTGTCCATCAAATCGACCTTTGGTGATATTATGGACAAATATTCTTCAATTTGATAGGTTGGAGATCATCACTCGCAACTCATCTAGTGACCTTCAGATAGGTAGCTTTCTTGACCTCTTCTATCCAGCTCATTGTAGGTCTTCCTCGCTTACTTCAATTTTATCCTAACATCAATATCTTTTCTAGTCCATTTTCTCTCATTATATGTCCAAAGTAGGTTAGTCTTTATTGACATATTTGGAATACTAGAGATATAGCATATTTATTTCATTTAAGATTGAAATATTTGTCCATTTTTATAAATCCATGGCAGTCTGAGTAGATTTCTTCATGTCTACATTACTAAAGTTTCAATTCCTTTTCTTTCTTCTTTTCTGAAAGTCCAGTTCTCATATCCATAAGTGTCCACAAGGAATACCAATGGTTCTACAATTATCATCTTTGTCATGAATAAAATGACTTCATCTTTCATATGTTTACAAACTACATCCTTCGTTTACCTTAAAAATGTTTTTAATTATTGTCCATCTTTCTCATATAGATTCATATATGCCTTTTTTTTTCCTACATTTCTAAATTAATTACAGTAATTGAAACCTATAATAATTATGGAGCTGAGAGAGATATAGTATACCGTGTGTGTATAATATAATGATATTAATATAATTATAAAGAGTTATATAAGCGGGTAGAGAGAAAAGTTACATACACTCATAGACAAAACTTAAGGAAATGGAAAGTATTTAATATCGCCGGTCATCTATTTTTTTTTAAGGAGACAGAGGCAATTTCGTTCTGACTTGGTTATCTCGTATGTTTTCAATAAAGGTCACTGTAATATCTTTCAGAGTTATTGTCTGAATCCCGATATACATGGTAAAAGGTACAACTTCCTTAAGTTTTGTCTATGAGTGTATGAAATCCGTTGAATCTGTTTTAATTAGTGAAGTGTTTTGAGCGACTTTAGGCTAAAATATTATGCAGTAAAGTGTTATGGGGGAGTATTCAAGTAAATGTTTTGTCCATGAGTGTAAATACACATTAAGTGGCATTACCGACTTGAAGTCAAGCAATATAAGAATTCCTGAATCCATTGTTGAGTCATGGAGTTATTGTTCCAGGTAGCGTGGGTTAATTTATTGATGGGAGGTTGATGAATATTTAATGGGGCAAAATCCGCCAACCATATTCTATTGAATATTCAGACTACTGACACTCAGCTTTCATTGGTCGATTGTCTGATGAATATTTACATACAGGTATACGAACCGGGTTACAATGCGTAGTGATACATTTGTATAGATCCACGTTATTGGTCCTGTAGTCTTCTATTGGAAAAATGGTTTATAAGCTTTTTTTTTTCTTATCAGCAAAAGATTGCTTTATATTTGTTATCGGATCATTATATACATTATTTGACAAAACCTAAGGAAGTTGTACCTTTTAACATATATATCGGGATAATAACTCTGAATGATATTACAGTGACCTTTATTGAAGATACAATATAAACAAATCTGAACAAAATTGTCTCTGTCTTCTTCTTCTTCAAAAAATGACGACCGACGGCATTTAAAAAAAAACATTTTTTCTCAAAATATTTCGAGGGATTTCTCCCTCTTTATCAATATAAATATATTCCCTAGATCGCCTTTTGACTCAAGCTATTTTGAGAAAAGTTTGAAATTCTGAAAGCCATGCTTTTTTTTTTCCATTATAAAAATTATACAAATATTGAAAAATCGATGCATAACTATTTTATGTATTTAAAAAAAAATTGGAATGAGTTTAATATTTGAAAAATCCCTCACCGTATAAATTTACGAGAAAGAGAGATTGGAGGGGATCGGTCAAAATATAATAAAAATTTAAATTTAGTCAAATAAGAATTTTTATGGCTGCGGTGTCAGTTCCATTTTATGATTTGAAAATGAATTTTCACAGATGGGATTTGGCGTTGTACGAAATCAATAAACAATTTTCAAATATAATCGATTTATCGATTTCTCATTTATTTTAGCAATTAGAGAAAAACGATAAAAACCAACATTTCTATAAATAATTGCAAACGTAAATCTCATTAATGAAATGTTTACATTATTATAAAACCTAGAAACTTGGAATTCTTTTATTTTCTCTAAAGAAACATTTTTAACCATTTGATTGATTTTTCATTTTGTAAATATTCTCTTAGAAATAATTTTATTTATACGTTATGATTTATTTACCACACAGTTGCAAATAAGACACGCTATATCCGATCTGGATAATTGCGCGTGAAACTATTTACAATAATTGTAGTAGAGTAGGTAACAGAATTATCAAAAAAAAAAATAAACAATTAAGAAAAAGAGTATTGAACGTGATAATTGTTGGAAGGATTAGGTGAAGAAATGAGAGAAAAAAAAAAACGTAAAAATCTATAAAAAGCAAAGCTATCTTATTCTTTAAAGGGATTTGACATAACATGCAGGGTAAAATTTTAGAAACAGCAGCTACGCTAAGAGGTATCTGAAAGAAACTCTAAACTCGACCTGACATGTGAATATACCTAATAAAACATAACAAGATTTACAAATTTCCAATATATACATATATACATACATACATGTTATGAATAAAAAATGAGATTTCTGTTGATTTTTGATTATTTTGAGGATTATGCTATGGTGATGCAGTCGTGGTTAAAATCTTGAAAGTATATTAAAAATAATGAAGATTAGAAATAGCTTTAATTGAGCTTATGGGATATATTAAAAACATAATTTGGTAAAAGGTACTGCCTGGCTTAAGGCGTATGAATTTAAAAAATGAATAACTTATTTACATAATGTACAAAAGGTTTGAGCCGGCCAGCGGGAAACAACAACAACGGGTTATATAAAGCAAAAAGCGCGACCTCTGGCGGTCGATTTAACAGTATTTGAATCGATGATATTTATTATTTTGAATAAAATAATATTTTAATATAACATGTATATACATATATATGTGTGTATATATATTGAGAGTAAAAAATTAATTTGGAACAGAAGAGTTAAATAAAATATAATAAATTAGGAAATACAGTTTTGAATATACCATTGAGTCAGAACAGCAAGCTAATTCTTTATCGAATAATACCCTTAAAGAGAATTTCAAAATTTATAAATTTGTTTTTTAATTTAAACATTTATTATATATTTTATTACATATGTTTAAATTAAGACAACAAATTTATAAATTTTAAAATTCTCTTAACGGTATTGGTACAGATATGTAAATTAGCATAGACGTCAATGGTCAAATATAAATAAAATAAATTAATCATTCTTAGAACATTTATAGAATTACTATACTTCTAACACACAGTAATGAAGCCTAATTAAATTATCGAAATGGAAGAGACATTAGAGATGTGAGTGAAGATAAAAATAACATAATGTCTCTAGGTAATGGAAAAGAAGATTTAATAATGAATCTTTAGATTAAGTATTTTGTGCATACTAAATTTCCATAAATATAAATGATATGAAAAGCTAAAAATAAAAATAATTAATAAGGTAAAAGAGAAGGTGAAAAGTCATATTTTCAGGATAACGACAGAAGAAAAACACTGTTGCTACATGATGCACCTTCATCATTGACAAAGAAAGAAGTGAAAAGTCTATGATGTCCCCGGTCGTCTATATATATATATTTTTTTTTTTAAGAAGAAGAAGAAGAAGACAGAGACAATTTTGTTCACACTCAGTTATCTCGTGTGTCTTCAATAAAGGTCATTGTGTATCAAATATCTTTCAGAGTTATTGTCTGAATCCCGATATACATGCAAAAAGGTACAACTTCCTTAAGTTTTATCGATGACAAAAACACAAATCTACTAAAACTATAAACTCTTCAAATTACACAATAATCTCCTATTTACATAAAGTCACCAAACTTTCCCAACAAATTCGCATAAATAAAACACGTTTCATTAGGGGGGGAAGAAGAAAGTTTCTCAATCACAGAGGTAAATTGTTCCAGAAAAACACCCGGTCCAAAAGTCCCCAAAGAAGTAAAATTAGAATGAGCTCTGTTGTGGAATTATCCGCACAATTTCCCCGGGTAATCCTTCTGTTACCATGGCGACACAAAAGAAAAATGGCGCCCATTTATTAGAATAATATTAAAGATAGATGGCGCATTTTGTTTCCTGTAATTTTAATTCGCTATGGGGTGTGAGATATTGATTTCCCTTGTGGTTCGGTCAATTTTTGTCCGTTCTGCTAAATTTGACTTGATTGTTTATTGTGCTGGGGTTTATATGTCATTTTTGATATAGGGGACATTGTCATTTGTCTGAGTGGCCATCTACTTGTTTTATGGGGTGTTCTTTGGAATGAAATGTTTTTAGGTGTACGTATATTGTATCTTTTATCTTTATTTTACCTTCTCTAAATGTTTTTTTTAGTAATAGTTCCAAGAGTAGATCTCTCTTCAATACATTTCTACATAAGGTCTTTCTGCTAACATCAGGCCCATTGTTGACAGTAGTTCCTCCATTTTTCTCTTCTTTGGTGTTCTGCTAACATCAGGCCCATTGTTGACAGTAGTTCCTCCATTTTTCTCTTCTTTGGTGTTCTGCTAACATCAGATCCATTGTCGACAGTAGTTCCTCCATTTTTCTCTTCTTTGGTGTTCTGCTAACATCAGATCCATTGTCGACAGTATACCTCCATTCTTCTCTTCTTTGGTGTTCTGCTAATATCAGGTCCATTGTATACAGTAGTTCCTCCATTCTTCTCTTCTTTGGTGTTCTTCTAACATCAGGCCCATTGTTGACAGTAGTTCCTCCATTCTTCTCTTCTTTGGTGTTATGCTAACATCAGGTCCATTGTCGACAGTAGTTCATCCATTCTTCTCTTTTTTGGTGTTATGCTAACATCAGGTCCATTGTCGACATTAGTTCCTCCATTCTTCTCTTCTTTGGTGTTCTGCTAATATCAGGTCCATTGTCGACAGTAGTTCCTCCATTATTCTCTTCTTTGGTGTTCTGCTAACATCAGGTCCATTGTAGACAGTAGTTCCTCCATTCTTCTCTTCTTTGGTGTTCTGCTAATATCAGATCCATTGTCGACAGTAGTTCCTTCATTCTTCTCTTCTTTGGTGTTCTGCTAACATCAGATCCATTGTCGACAGTAGTTCCTTCATTCTTCTCTTTTTGGTGTTCTGCTAACATCAGATCCATTGTCGACAGTAGTTCATCCATTCTTCTCTTTTTGGTGTTCTGCTAACATCAGATCCATTGTCGACAGTAGTTCCTCCATTCTTCTCTTCTTTGGTGTTCTGCTAACATCAGATCCATTGTCGACAGTAGTTCCTTCATTCTTCTCTTTTTGGTGTTCTGCTAACATCAGATCCATTGTCGACAGTAGTTCATCCATTCTTCTCTTTTTGGTGTTCTGCTAACATCAGATCCATTGTCGACAGTAGTTCATCCATTCTTCTCTTTTTGGTGTTCTGCTAACATCAGATCCATTGTCGACAGTAGTTCATCCATTCTTCTCTTCTTTTAGTGTTCTGCTAACATCAGATCCATTGTCGACAGTAGTTCCTCCATTCTTCTCTTCTTTGGTGTTCTGCTAATATCAGGTCCATTGTCGACAGTAGTTCCTCCATTCTTCTCTTCTTTGGTGTTCTGCTAATATCAGGTCCATTGTCGACAGTAGTTCCTCCATTCTTCTCTTCTTTGGTGTTCTGCTAACATCAAATCCATTGTCGACAGTAGTTCCTCCATTCTTATCCTCCTTTGATCTACTGTAAGTATATCAGGTTCATATATTCTCTCAACAATATTTCATTCCCTATACTTTAGAATTTCTGTTTATCAAGATCTGACTGTAGTTCTTCCATTCTTATCTCTTGTTTGGTGAGTCCCATGGGAGCTCATGTGCTCACTCTCAGTTGTAATTTCCCCCTTAAAGAGCGAGAGTTCGAAAGCTCGCGGTGTTTTGTAATAAAATAAACTTATTGCGAAAGGCGTTTCGATCTTCAAAAAAAAAAAAAAAAATCAAAATATCAAAAGTTCTAATATAACTTGAAACACATTGACACTATACATATTTAGACTATTTAAGTTAAATAGACTATTTAAGAACACATACTGTGATATATTTTCTTATTTAATCTTCTGTCTGATGATGGTAACAACGCCATTACCAAAACGCCACACACTATTTATTTGGATCAGGTCTTATATTCTTGTATCTATAACCCAAATTGTGGTTTATCACATACACAAAACATAGTATTACAATAGTATATATATACACAATAATACGGTGTTAGTTGGAGAAGAAGACGTAGTAGCAGCAAATAAAATATTATGATGATGATTAGCATTAATGGATCGGGAAATTCATCAAGAGAGTATCTTTGGCCAGGTCAAATAAATGATGACGTATGGTGATGAATACCGCCGTATTTATGTGGGCGTAGTTGTTGGTTCATATTTCACAATAGACGGATTATTTACATTGTGCTGTATTCCATCTATTTATTTTCTTATTGTATAAAAAGATAGAACAATATCTTCTATTTATGGTTTTTAGGACAAATGGTAAAAAAATGTTTCTACAGGAAAAGAGACTGGAAATTCACGAAATTTCGGGGTAACTCACTACAATGAACAACATGTATATAACATTTTTACTACTCTGCTGCTGGATAAAACTTTGTTTATAAATATTTAAAATTTTTCAAAGTGATTGATAAAATGAGGTAAGAAGTGCTCAACTCCACAGACAACGGCTGATTCCTCCCCCTCCCCTCTAAATTGCTTTTCCTCCTCACTCATGTACATATATAACCTTTTAGGGGAATCGACTTGAAAGACAATAGTGTCTTAATAAAGGTTTTTGTTGTTGGTAAAAAAAACTGTTGATGTATCAATAGATTTAAAAATATCCTGAACATAAAATAAACTATATTACAGGTTTCTGGAAAAGAAGCTCATCTCCAGAAAACCTGTGGTATTGTTTAATTAAAACCTGTTGATTATGTTAGGTATATTAATTCAATTTTCTCTATGTAAATAAATTATATATATATATGAATAAATATAAATTGATGATGATAACATTAGCTAGCATATGATGATTAAAAATTGGCAACTAAGTTAGTGCCTTCTTGATTCTTTTTTTTTTTTTGTATTTCTTCTTAATTTTTAAATTTTACTTTTGTAGTTTCTATGCATAAAGATAACATTTAAAATATATTTAAGTAACATTTTCTCTTTTTTACCCCTCAAAAACACCAACAGATTATTGATAGGCATGACTTGAGATCGAATCCCGTATTGGACACCTTTTTTTTCCCTGAAGGACAAAAATTGCTTCAATGGTCCTTGATATGTGTAGAAGTCCAATTCTATCAGATAATACAAGTAACCAAATGGGACTC
This sequence comes from Cordylochernes scorpioides, assembly GCA_030710605.1. Classification (NCBI taxonomy): domain Eukaryota; kingdom Metazoa; phylum Arthropoda; class Arachnida; order Pseudoscorpiones; family Chernetidae; genus Cordylochernes; species Cordylochernes scorpioides. The sequence continues at coordinate 8,219,662 of CP092881.1, read as the reverse complement.
TGGCATATATATGAACTAGCCGAATGACCCGGGCAACGCCCGTGTTTTACCCGATTGAATGTTTTGATTCAAATACTATTTGTTACAATTATAAATTGGCGCCTTAAATAAATGCATATGTTAGTTAATAACTATAGCCTATGTGCTTTATCTGTCTATGTACTGTTGGCTTCCGTAGGCGTCTCTTACTGGGAAAAAGAAAGAGAGGATTCCATTTGGTTATTAACTAATATATGCATTTATTTAAGGAGCTACCCGCTCCAACACAATAGTTACAAAAACGAAAAAGCGAGTGGGGGGGGGGGGGGGGGGGGGGGGGGGGGGGGGGGCAAAGGTGGCGTGATCGGAGCCAACCAATAGGAGAGCGCCATTCCAAAAAAAAAAAAGCAAATGGTGACAGAGATGAAAACTGAAGAATTGATTAAGAACGCATGACGCTCGTAACTGTATATTGGATGCAAAAGTCTAACTGCTTTCTAGAAGTGTAGATATGTGGTGAACTTACGGTAAAATAACTCACCATGATTATCATGGCTTGTATCATGTGTATTGGAATAGTTAGCACCAGCCATTTCTATAAAAATAGATTTTTTTCATTAAAAAAATAATATTTCCTTGTATATGATATCATTAAAAATAAAATCTTCCATTCAGGGAAGAGTGTATTACAAAAAATATACACGGAGGCACCTCTCCCTTTAAAAATGCAATTAAAACAATGGAGACAAAACCCTACCTGTATATTATGATTTCAGGCTATGGCACTAATTAGTTCAGTAAGGAAGTCGCCTCTGTACTGATGAAGGTCATGTACAGCCCGAAACCATAGTGTACAGGTTGTTTGATTTTTGCCTGAATTTCCCAAAACTGGTGTTAAGACATATTCATCATCACCATCATAACGTTCCATACTGGAGTTCGCTGGTTCAAAATCACATTAATAGGTACCGCTCACCAAGAGCAACCTAGTTCATGATAATTGAAACAGAGTGAATAATATGTGAAGGTTATTTATATATTAAACAAAATTTTAACGCGGGATTCAATCCCGGTTCATGGCTGTCGGGAATCGAGCGTGTTACCCTCTCATCCACCGACTATAATACTGGAGTGATGAACAAAAATACGCTTTAATGTATTTTAAAGGGAGAGGGGCCTCTTTTGGTACATTAATGCTATCCTTCCGCTACTTTATATATTATTTATGTTATGGGAAAGGATTGTTATGGAACGTTCTAAAGGGTAAAATAATCGTAAAGAGAACACCAATACAAGACAATGGACTCTATACGGGAATCTTTGAATAAATAAAGAGGAGAGATAGAGAAGTATGGTGACACTGGAGACCTGGACCTGTTTACAATAGCAGAGAAACTCAAGAAAGCATTAAGTACACTCATAGACAAAACTAAAGGAAATTGTACCTTTTAACATGTATATCGGAATTGATACAATAACTCTGAAATATATTAGAGTGAACTTTATTGAAGACACACGAGATAACCAGGTGTGAATAAAATTGTCTCTATTTCCTTAAAAAAAAAAAAAAAAACGACCGGCGACATCAAATACTTTCCACTTCCTTAAGTTTTATCCATGTGTGAAATGGGCAAGTAAAACTTAGATCTTTCTCCGAATATTAATAGAAAAAAATTAAGAAATTTATATAAAATAAATATGTAGTTATTTTTAAAATAATAAAAAAACGCAAATATGCAAATTAAACCTTCTCGGTTTTTCTTTTAAAAGAGGAGAGAATTCCATATAATAATTAACTTTAATTAAATTTTCTCCTAAATATCCCAAATAGAAAGAAAGAAGCTATCTATATATATTTATTTTTAAAAAACTTATTAAATTTTTAAATAAGCGTTTACTATATTAAGTTAAAGAAATTCCATTAAAATTGCATATAAGCAAATTGTAGTTATATTTACATATACCAACAAATACTTGAGAATATTCAAACTTTTAAATTGCCGCCAAATTGAAATGAGATTTAAGAAAAACATCTTTTAATTAAATAAGAAGATTTCAATGAATATTCAAATAGTCAGATAGTTAATGATATCTAATTAGTAATATTTAGAATGGCTAGCAAATAAGAAATATTTATTCAAATATATATTAAGTGTAGATTGTAAACTCTTTGAATATATTTGACAGAAGGTATTGGGCACCTCTTCCTTTAATTGGTACATGAATCTACCCTCCTGCAACTTTATGTTTTGGATGCTAATTTTACCAGGAGTATATTGATATATAAAATATCATCTCACCCGTCAAAATAAATAAACGCTTTAACTAGGTGTCATCTATTGACGGTCTTTGCAAACTAACGGGACTCGGGTTGGTGACAAAAACACAACACAAGCTTTGGAAAACTGGGAAGCGTCCATCCGTAGACAATGGTTTCAGGCTAATGGCCCTGGTTAGTTAATGTGATGAAATTTATTTCACGAGTTCCACAAGGAATCAAATGAAATCTTTAAAAAAATTCTTAAGAGGTGTTTATATAGTAGAGTAGCTAGGCCAAATTCATAGCCAAAGTTGAGATGAAAAATTTCCCGGTAGGATTACAAAGTTTACCTCTCCCGTCAAAATGGACACTAAACTTGTCACCGACCCGAGTCCGCTAGTTTGCAGAGACAATCAATATATGACACTTAGTTTCAGCGTCTATTTTGACGGCAAAGGAGACCAACAGATTTTTAAAATTAATAATGATTAAGTACAATTTGGATTATAGGCTATAAACACAAAGTAATAAAACAAAAACCAAAAAATAAATAAATAGTGTGTGACGTTTCGGTAACAGCATTGTTACAATCATAAAAAGGTACTGAATATCTGAAGATGGTAACAATGCTGTTGCCGGAAGGTCACACAGTATTTATTTATTTGAATTTGGTCTTATATTACCTTGTATTTTATTATTTATATATATGTTAAATTCACAACTACACAAATACATACAACATTGTTGAAACTATTGAATCGAAACTACCTTGACAACGCAATCACCACCATATCAAATATAAACCATTGTTGCATCATGGTTAATGAGCATATTCTTTTGAATAATTTAATACTATTTTTCATATATTTCAAATTTATATTTTATATTTATTTATTTTTATAAAACAGAATATTATTATGAAATATTATGTACTATAAAATCATTTGTATTTTGATACACTAAATACACAACCTGCTTTAAACTTTGATGTGATAAATAAAGAGATATTCTAGGTGCTACCTAAATATATAGTTGTATTATTATTGACTGGTTCTACCTTGTAGGATGGTTGAGACACGTTAAGACATGTCTGAGCAGAAGATAAAGGTTGATAAACCTGCCAGACAACAACCCGGTGCAACAATATATAACAAAACCAAACTAACATATTTACACAACAAATACACCAACACAACAAAAGTGTATATCTAAACTAACAAAGTACAAATCAAATAGAGAATTAATGTCAATCCAAATTTAGCTAAATAGACAAAACCCAGAACAGTAATAAAGGAAAGTGGTTTTTAAAATATAAAACTTTATTTAATAACTAAACAATATTTTTTAAAAAACCTCAACGTTAATGTAAGTCTATACTAACCTGATTTAACAACAATGGTAACATATAGATGGATATTTTGCCCGGGAGGATATTGATCTAAAGAGACAAAGGTCGCCTCTCCAGTCAAAATAGACGGCGTCTGGTTTTGACGTCTATTTTGACGGGAGAGGCGACCTTTTTGTCTCTTTAGAATGGTAACATATATTATCATAACTATACAACTATAATTAAATGGTTTTAACATCTACACTCATGGACAAAAAGTTAATAGAAATGGAAAGTCTTCGATATCGTTGGTCGTTTTTTTTTTTCTTTTTAAGGAGACACGAGGCAATTTTAGAATATTGCCCTCCCGCAACTTTATGTTGTATATATTGATATGAAAAGGCTATATGATTTTCTCGTTAGTTTCCAAGGTGATTAACGTGGAAACGGCATTTTTCAATGAAGAGCAAAAGATTGTGGACATTGCTGTGATAGAGATGTATGGGGACATCTGAGGCTCTTCATTGGACACAACAACAACCAAAATAGGCTATATTTATATGGATATAAATATATAGTTTTTTTTTCTTATCCCTAGTACACGTGATACAGGCCATGATAATCATGGTAGGTAGAGGTTGGCGACTGCTTTTACTGTAAGTGCACCATATGTCTACACATGTGAAAAGCAGTTCGACATTGCACTTACAAATGTGCCAGAGCCCTGTTTAGTTACTTGCACTCGCTGGTGTGGTTGGATTTTTGCAATGCGGGAATCGAAACAGAGTCGTAGCGGTCGAAAACCAAAGGTTCAAACCATCCTTCCACCGACATTCTAAATATACAGGGAAAAGTATCAATCCAAGACACCAACCTCCATAACAATGAAAGATAAACGACACATATGTGAAACTGAAGCAAGAAAATGATTATTCGCTGAGTGTGAAAGCTTGTAAAAAATAGGAACTTACCCTCTATTATTAATTTGTTTATTTTTTCTTTGTCGTGTGTTTTGCACAAGTTGAATCAGGTTAGAACGATGTATGTAAATTAGATGATTCTTTTGTTGCCTTAAATACGAGGTAATTAACTCGTTTTCTCTCTATATATCTAAAAATATATTTTTTAAAATATAATTTTTTTTTCATGTGTTAAGCGTCTTTACGAAAATATGGCCTTAAATACCCATTTCTTGATTTTTCGGGAAGCCATTGGGACCAAAAATCTTTTTGGTCGCAGTGGTACAGCCTACTCCACTCTGACGAGCGCCAACAGCGCGAAACGCGTTCGTGGATGGCTTTTCTTGATTTATCAAGAAATTGGGTTGGCCAAATATCACGGAGCAAGCTAAATAAATGTTTAGTTTATTTTTGCTCCACTAGATGACGCTCTGCCACTAAAAAGCACATATGCTCGTGGTCAGGAGATGCCTTCTTTATTTTTAATATGTAAAAATGTTAAAATTTTAATAAATTACTTTTATAAATCCGAGAGTTGTCTTCAAAAACGATCCAACAGAAAGTTATAATTAAAAGAGAACATGTATGTGGAGAAGATAATGTCGCCTGGACAAGACCAGATAAGACTCCGTCCAGACCTTATAGCCCTGAAGGGATTCATTTACCTTGACGTCTGCTACTTTTTTATTGTAGTCCCCATGTTTTTTTCTTCTGTTGTCGACTTTCTAACATTATTGATTACTTCTAAGACACCACTTCTTACATGTGAGATACTCTTATAACTTACAGCTGGGTTTACCCTGATTTTACCATTGTCTTTATTTTAACGATACACACCCCGATATAAAACAATATACGTATTTTTTTTTTTTTTTATAATAAGTATCATTGTTAAAATTTATTCAAAAATGAATTAAAATTTTAACAATACGTTTTTTTTATTGGAAAAAGCGATTTTTCGTGGAACGAAGATCTTCTACTGGCTTAACGATGGCTAATGTTCAGGTAAAAATTTGTTTTAACAAACGGCTTGTATTTATCCACTTGCCATTGTTAAGTCGGTAGAAAAGCTTCGTTGCTAGATATTTCACTTTTCCAATAAAAAAGATACTGATTGTTAATTTTTAAATTATTTTTGAATACATCTATAAACACCGTTATTCCAATTTTGAAGAAACCCTTTATTTAATGCGATATCCCAATTTTAAAGAAAGTTTTAGAACAATTTGATATCAAATTTATGATATAATGTCAGTATAGCAAGCTATTACTGAACTATAATATAAAGTAATGTTATATCTATATTATGTGAAAAAAATTACTACATATATATATATAAGATAAAGAGTATAGATAGATAAAACGAAAGTAGATAAATATTATATTATGTGGTATATTTTACCTCAAAGGTAAAAGATGAGTTTTGTAATGTAGTATTATTTTTGTTTATAAAACGATACTGGTTTGTCCAAACTTCGACTCGTGCAGAACCCGAACGAAACCTAGTCAAACTTCTACCAAAATAAATATAAAGAAGTTATTTGGTCAAATTTTCAGATTCTTTAAAGAGGAGGTAGTTAACTAGACAAACACTAACTATATTCCTAACTATTACAAATGGGAGAGTTGTAGTTAATTCTCCCCGTTGTTTTAATTGCTAGGAGGTATATTGGGGGTAAACGTGGACTCCAGTTAGAAAATGAAGATTTGAGGAAAATTAGAAGGAAAGAGATTAGAAATTTTGATTTAATTACTATTTACTCTTTTGGAGATCTTTAATTATTCTAATTGATCATAAGATTAATTAATCGAGATAATTAAGTCTCATTAGACATTCTCTAATTATATATTTATTTTTGAATAATGGTTAAAATTGAAGCCAAAAACATGTTATTTACTTAATAGTAAACATTAGATAGTAAAAATATAAATATTGGATTGAGAATAAAAGATTTATTTGCCAATATTTCGGCATGCTGAACGCCAACCTTTATCGAGGCATTACAATTTTTGTATACACAAACGCCGCATAGTAAACATTGTATAGCCTATGATACTCATGGTGAAGGAATGAGGGTTGTACAGAGGATGATCCATTTTTTTTAAAATAACGTTTTGGCAACTCTGTATATCGCGAAAGAAGCGCGTGATTTGAGTGATGTTTCATTTATTCGAAATAACAAGCATTGATTTATATTTCATAAAAAAAACCGTTTTAATAACATTCGAAATGTTTGAAATTATAAGTGTGTGAGAGATAAATATATGTGTGTAAGTGTCATAATTTGCCTAATGCCCAAAAGATATAATTCATTTTCGCCATAATAAGTATGTTAAAATGTAAATACAAATTCACCTATCTATAAATATACTGTACAAAATAAACATGGGAGCCAGCGCGCTCACGAGTGTGGAACAAGTTCTTTTTCTAAGCATACATGTATAACGGCTGCGCCCTTCCATTCGAACACGACAGCTACGACATATATATATATATATATATTTATAACCTAGGTTCCTGGAGCGCCAACTACCCGGTATAAGTGTGATTTTTTTTAAAGTTACGTTTTCAGACTTTTCGAGAAGAAATACTCGTTTACCAAATTTTTTTTATAATTATAAAAAAATATTGACATAGTGAAAAAACGGTCAAATAATAAAGGAAATCAAAGAAAAGATGTTGATATTAAAGAAATTAGGCGAAAATATTCGTCTGAAAAAAAGATGCGTGAAGAAACCTTTAACTCCAACCGAAAGAAAAATAAAGGAAATGGCATTCAGAGAGAGAATTCACTTTCTCAAAGGAACATTTCCACAATAACCAACGTACCACTTTCTATCGTTAACCGTATTATCAGGGGAAAAATTGGCTTAAAAATACGTAAAAAGGCGAAGATTCATGTCCTCAAGCCGCACCGTATTGAGAAACGAAAGACCTGCAGCAGGGTCCTTTATGAAAAGTACCTGGCAGGTGAAAAATGGAAGAATGTTGTTACACTGGACGAGTTTACCTCAATTATAGCAACCAACCCCGTGCCATTTACTCCGCTATTTCTCATTTGAACATTTTCAAAACATGGTCAAGTATTCCCATTATTTGATCATTGCAGTATGGGCAGTAGAAAATTATTTTATAAAAAAAAAAAAAAACATACACTTCAAAAATAGTTTTAAATTTCTTTAAACAAATAATATGAACAAAATTTTAAAATGAAAATTTTAACACCACATCAAATTTTAAAATAAACATTTTAATAATATAAAAAAGGAAACATCAACGAGTTGACAATTTGAAAGAAAAAAAAAAAAACTACAAACACCTCCCGTGTTGTAAAATGAATTTTTAAAAAAAGTTCTATAATTCAACACAAGATGGAGCCACTAGAAAACTAGGTCATCGATCACGTGGTTTTACTCCGCTTATATGTAAATTTGACTGAAGGCAAATTTTGTAAATGTTTATTTTTTCATCCATCAGGGATTAATTAAGATCGCTGTTCACGCTGAGAATATATTTAAAAAACAAAGTTGTTGATTCGTTTATGTAGCTTGACACTTTTTTTTTGCGCAAGCGATAAATAGAATTTTGGTTTGAATTAAAATTACTCTTAATATATACAGACTACACACAATTCTTAATGATTAACTTTAAAAGCTATTAAATCAAACATGTATATGATAATATGCGCAAATAGTAGCTTCTCTTCCATAAAAATAAATACTATAAAATACTAGCGGACGTACCCGGCTTCGCCCGGGTTTTACCCGAGTAAAGGTTTGTCTAACGAACATTTGTTAAAACAATTCTCTATAAACTTATTGTAAAAAAGATATATTTTGATAATTTGAAACTCGTAAATTTGAATCTCTCGATAAAGTGAACATTTTTTTCCTGGTCCCTTGTCTCATCTTGTCTCAAATAAATTGCCGTGTCATCCTGAATTTTGTCTTTCCTAATTTTCTACATTACAAAATCATCGTTTTATTCTAGTGAACATTTTTTTCCGGTCCCTTGAAAAATACTCGATAACTAACTTTGACTTGTGCGCAATTAATAGGTATCACTTAGTGATAATAAAACTTATAGATAAAAAAACTTGTTAACATCGTCGCAATGGGGGCGCTGCTTGCGAGTTAAATCTACAAATCTGCAAATAACTCTAAGGATATTCAAGAAATTATTTTTCAGAAACCTTCCCAGTACTATACTAAATAACTTCCCAAAGTTTCATGGCGTTCCAATGAGTGGTTTGGTCAGGCATAAAGGACAGACAGACACACATGCATTCATTTATATATATATAGATTATTTTTAAATCTTTATCAATAAACAATGTTTTATATTATGATGCATTAGCGCGCCATCTGTTATCAAAATACGAAACTATTATAGACGCGTATGATTCTTTTAAAATAAAACAATTTCTACTGCCCTTACTGCAATGGAAAAATTAATGGGAGGGCTGTTAATGGCGAAACAGCTGGGAGGGTTAACCACTGATGAGCCAGGCCCTCCCATAAACTTTTCCATTGCAGTAAGGACAGTAGAAATTGTTTTATTTTTAAAAGAATCGTACGCGTCTATAATAGTTTCGTATTTTGACACTATGTACTTATTTGAACTTCCTTGAGAAGTCCTCGCAAAAAGATTTGTAAATAAGTCACACAAAACCAGTTCTAACAAATTAAACCCAAAGCCAACAACCTATATACGATACCATGGTACTATGTTTTCGGGCTATGACCTTCATCAGTACAGGGATGGCTTCGATATCACAACATCTTACGAGAAAAGTTATGAAATATCTCCTTATTCTACCAATAAATGTATTTACATATAACACACAAAGAATGTAATATATATTTTCTTCCCCTTTCAATATAATTAATATTTAAAATATGTAAATAATAATTTGTATATAAAAATAGTATATATCATCATCAATTTATTAACGTGATACTCCTGTAGAAGGACAGAAAAGTCCGAAAGCTTGAAAATAAATATTTGAACAAGAAACTTAACCCTGGAAGCTTTATTTACTTTACAATAAATGTATTTACGCCGGTGAATAAATTTCCCAATATGTGGTGCCACATAGTTGACATTAAATATTATATAAATGTGGAAAATTTTAGTTTCTTTCAGGATATAAAAAGTTTAGTTATTGTTCTTTTAAAAAAATGACTTTTTACATCATAATTTGAGCCAAAAAAAAATCCTCATGTGCCATTTATTAACAACTATGCAAATGGTTCAGCCATAATTCCACAACACTATCTCACTAAAATTCAGAAATCCCACCCGGACATATGTGTTTCGAGCTATGGCCATCTTCAGTCTCCAAGAGGAAATTTTTCTCTCAGGAGATTCTTAAAGAATTCTTGAAATCTTCATGATTTTCCTAATATTCTGCCAAAGGATTGAGATAATTCTACGGCCAAAAGAAAAAAATACAAGAAGGAAATTTTACCAAAAAAATGAATTCGTCTGTCAAAAAAAAAAAAAGAATGGTAGAAACATGGTGCCATCTACAGACAAACTTTAAAATCCTGTTCATTGTGTATATTAACAAGAACTAAACAATATTGTGTCGCACTTATATGTGGTCATGTTTATTAGTGACTGTTCATATCTTGATTATAAATAATACCAGTGAACGGACAGTGATTATATAAACAAATTTACCTTTTTACACGGATATTTATAACCTGATTTCATATATAATACTTAAGAGACACGTTCTGAGAGAAAGTCAAATAAAATATCTTAGAAAAGCGCTGACGTGATGACACTCGAGTATTCTGTAACACAATATATAATGATTATCATCAGTGAAAAATTGCAATGATGAATATTATAAAGGAAATATATCCTAACAAAATATACTTTTAATTAAAAAAAGAGGAATTTTTCTGTCGAGATTTTACTTGTTAAAATGAAAATTCAACAATAAAAGAAAGAGGAAATAAAGGTGTTTAAATTGTAAAATAAAATCATTTAGGAATTCACAAATGATGTGGAAATGGGGCCAAATCAGGAGAACAGGGAGGTCCCAATTGAATTACCCACGCTAGGAATGCCATCGGGTTAAGTGGAGACTTTCAATTAGGACCTAGTGGATCGTTTGCTGTTTAATTCATTGAACTGTTGCCGAATCTATCCGCACATTTCTGAATTTTCACTGATTAACTGTGTATATGACACACCTGACAACCCTGAACATTTTCGACGATTTAGAAAAAAAAATCATTTTGTAAATAAAATTAAATATGAAAATTCGAAACTATTATAGACGCGTATGATTAAAAATATTTTTTCCCCATTGCAGTAAGGACAGTAGAAATTGTTTCATTTTTAAAAGAATCATACGCGTCTATAATAGTTTTGAATTTTTATAACAGATGGCGCTCTAACGCATCATAATAAAATGAAATAATATTCACCAGCCAGAAATAAAATGTGAATAATTTCATTAATAAATGTATTAGATAGATATATTTTAAAAAGTCAGTTTTCATATATAATTCACTTCACACGTGTAGCTTGTTGGAATATTACACAGAGTAACAATGGCTATAAATGAGCTCGTGTTTGAAAAGGAACTTGTATATAATATTTATTGTTTTTGTTGTTTTCACGTGAAAAACATATACCAAGATTTGTTTTGTATAATTGCTATTAATAATAAATAATATGTAAAGTTAAATTGGTTACGTCCTTCTTACTTACTTTAATATCTCCGCCTTTGCCGGTCCCAAGCCCGGATGAAAAAGGAGGAGTGGGAGCAGTAACAAGCTCGCTAAAAAACCTGGGCTCAGCTGGCCTGGCTGATAGTACCCTGTAAGGGCTCCAGGGATACAGGATGAGCAGCGTTTGTACTCCATGTTAGGAGCGGCTGCACATGGCGTCTGTTCCTCATGTCAGAGGCGGCCATTTCTTTTGGAGCTAAGTCGGCCTGCCACTGAGTAGTGCTCCCAGTCTTAATGACAAAGGCAGACGCATTTTACTTTACCCAATCATAATGGTTGTCAAAGCTTTACAAGCTTGATACCTTAGTGTGATTGAGTGGAGATAAGAAAGAAGAAGAAGACTTACTTTAATTACATAACATAGCTAAATAATAATTTGCTATATAGGAGAAACAGATGTTAAATACAATTTTATAATATTGCAACTACATTCTGAAAGCTCTCGCTGATATATTTTCAATCAAGAAACCACTCTCTGCTAGCGTTTATCTCTTATTACATTTTTGTAAAAATATTCTTATAGACATTTGTATAATTTTTTGCCAAAAAACGACATCAAAACCATTTTATGCCATATTTTTCAGATGAAATATTGGCACATTTTGTAATAAATAAAATGTTTTCTTTTATTTTAGATCAAAAATATGATTTTTAACTAATTAATTAATATATATATATACTTGCTAATAGTTTTAAATAACTTCAAATATATATTTTTAATAAGAATCGATCCAAAATAAATTAAATTAATTTCTATATTTATATATTAAAATCAAAAAAGGATTTATTTTTTAAATTATTTTTCACACACACACACATAATATATAAAACGACATTCGAAAAATATCCCGCATGTGTTTCTTTTCAACGAAAAATCAAAATTTATTTTAAGGATAAATAATGGAAAGAATGAAAAGAAACACATGCGGGATATTTTTCGAATGTCGTTTTACAATCACAAGCCGCATTATATTGTATTGTATATAATATATATTTTAAATATAAAATACGAGAAAGAAATGCAAACACAAAAACGAAAATGAATCTTTAAAAATAGTAGAAAAGACACATTAGACAAATATCTAAAAAAGAAGAAAAAGAAGTGTTTAGCTAAATAAAAGGCAGAAGAAGAAACTACTCCGAGTAAAAGAAACACAGCAGATAAGAGGAGGCTCTACTAGAGATTGTACAGTACTTGTAGAGTACAAATTGCCCGCCCTTAATCAGCTGTGATATTGTCACTGGAAATGTCGTTCTACGAAATTAACTTCGCTAGATTGGTTCGGCACTCCTGTTAAACCCTCCTGCCTTAGAGAATACAACGTCTCTCTGTTTACCTTCTGGCCGTTTATAGCATTCCTCGTTTGGTGTTATTTTCTCCACCCGTTTAGAACATGTTTTAAAAAAGTCTGTCGATAATTCAAAATGCAAAATTTGAACTTATATTTTAATGATACAATATCACATTTGTACTATTTATTCACATTGTGTAGCGTCCTCACACAATTCTGGCCTTAACTATCCGTTTCATGATTTTTTAGGATGCCTTAATGACCAAATTTTTGGTCGTTGAGGTACAGCTTGGACTACGCTGATGAGGGCCAACAGCCCGAAACGTGTCCGTGGTTAGCTTTTCTTGATTAATCAAGAATGGGTATTTGACCAATACCGGAATAATTAAAAATCAACGAGAATAGTTGATATTTATTCCGATAGATGGCGCAAGTCATCAGCAACTTTCAGTTGCACGATAAGGAGATGCCTTTTTCTTAATTATATTTTAATATTTATTGATATTTTTTATCACTTTCTCTATCGCCATTTATATATATTGTAGCAAAGTATTTATTATTAACAGAGTATCATTTTTTATGTTTATATTTTACTATTCTGTAAACTTCCCTCATTTCTTATCTTTTGTTTATCCTTCATAGTTTGTTCTTGCCTTAAATAAATTGCTGTGTCATCCTGAAGTTTGTCTTTTCTAATTCTCCACGTTGCAATATAAATATATCTTATGCCAGGTTAATTGAATCTGTAAATCGTGAAGTTTATTAATATTGCGAATTTTTGGTTGATGCTTCTTTTTTTTTTTTAATGGAAGATTCTTTTTATAGAATTGCTTCCTTATTTTTTTTACCACCATTACATATTCTATATTATCTTCATTCGGAAATAAATTATAAATTGATTAAAAAAAAGAGCGCGAAAATAATCCAAACTTTTAATCAGGGGTCATTTAGAATACCATTGTATTATTTTAGACAATGGCGATTAAAATAATTTTATTGACATATTGTCAATACATACAAAATTACACAATCTGCACTATTTCGAAAAGATAATTATATATATATATATGTTATATTAAGATATTATTTAAAATGTTATATTGAAATATTTTATTTAAAAATGTTATAAAAAAAGTATTATTTAAAATGTTATATTAAGATATTATTTAAAATGTTAAATTAAGGTATTGTTTTATTTAAAAATATATTTCATAGATCCAAATACTCTGTTTAAATCGACCGCCAGAGGTCACGCTTTCCCTATAAATACTCATTGTTGTTCTTCCCCGTGGCCGGCTACAATCTTTGTACATTATGTAAATAATATTTTGTTTTCCTTATTCTTTTCGCCTTAAGCCAGGCATTACTTTTATCAAATTATATTTTCTTATATATTCTAAAGCTCAATTAAAGCTATTTTCATTATCATACTTTCAAGATTTAACCACGACTGCACCACCATCACCATAATCCTCAACATGATCAAAATTCAAGCAGAAAATCTCTCTCATCTAATCTCTTTTCTTTATATAAGATATATATATATATAATACTATGTACAATGAACATGGCGCCTCTACCAGCGCTGCAGAGTTTGGTGGAGAATCACCAGCGGGTCTCCAGCGACACCACGTATTTCGCCATCTACGAAGAATACGTAGATCGCGTGCTTCGACGCTTAGGAGATGGTGTATTATTTTAAAAAGACATATTTTTCCGAAAGCTTGGAAAATGTCCAGAAATTATTTATTTATTCAAATTCAATTATCAAAACCTCAACAGACACGGACTATATTCATTTTGATTTTAATCAGTTAACGCCTATATGGTCATATATATATATATACACACTCAATGGCAAAACCTAAGAAAATGAAAAGTCTTTTATATCGTCGTTCGTCAATGTATATATATATATATATATTTTTTTTTTCACAATTGGTTATCTCGTGTGTCTTCAATAAAGGTCACTGTAATATCTTTCAGAGTTATTGTCTGAATTCCGATGTTAAAAGGTACAACTTCCTTATGTTTTGTCCATGAATGTATAGATGTATTAAGGCCACACCATCCATATATACTTAAACAGTATAGATAGCCCAAGCGATATTATCGCAGGAAACTATCACAGGTTAATCACCATCCTCAATATCAATGGCTTGATTTATGACCGCGCATCATAAGTTATCATCTCCCACAAGTGGATTCTGGGAGAGAGATAGGGTAAGAATGATAATGATAGTTCCCTATAACCTATCTTATTTACATATATATCACATATATATATATATATATATATGGAAGCAATGGTTATATAAAAATATTATTTTATTTAAAATTATATATTTCATAGATTCAAATATTATGTTAAGTATACCACCAGATGTCGCGACTTCCCTTTATATAACCTATTGTTGTTGTTTCCTGCTGGCCGGCTCAAACCTTTTGTACAATATGTAAATAAGTTTTTCATTTTTTATTTTTACACCTTAAATTAGGCAATATTTTCGCATATTATTTATTTTGTCTTTTATAAGATAAATTAAAGCAATTAATGATCTGAACTATTTTTAGTATTATTGCCACGACTGTCACATGCTCATGGATTCCGGGATCAAGCAAATGATCAATAAATCTATAAAAAATCATCTAAAATCAACAGAAAATATTTTTTCCTAGTAGATTAGATAATAAAAAGACATATATTGGATTGAATAAAAGATTTATTCGCCAATATTTCGGTTGGCTGAACGCTAAACCTTTATCGAGGCATTACATTTTTGTATACACAATATATCATTATATAGTTTTGTATATACAGTTTATACAAAAATGTAATGCCTCGATAAAGGTTGGTGTTCAGCCAATCGAAATATTGGCAAATAAATATTTTATTCAATCTATTATATACCTTATTTGCTATTTAATGATTTAAGTATGGATTGCTCTATTTTCAGAATATATATGTATATATCTAAAGAGACTAAGGTCTCCTCTCCCGTCAAAACTAGACGCCATCTATTGACCGTCGCCGCAACTAGCGGCCTCGGGCTGGTGACAAAGCCACAACACCAGCTTTGGCAAATTGAAAAGCGTCCACCTAGAGACCATGGTTTCGGGCTAATGGCCCTCGTCAGCCTAGGGCGGACTATCCTCCCGGCAAAATTTCCATCTAAATATATATATATATGAAAAATAAATTGAAAAGGTGAGAATTCGTACTGTTCAAATTAATTATATATATATATTTTCCTTATATATATACAATAAGTACAAATATGTATATTGTAAACACTATTATCTTATACCTAAGTTAGAAAAACCACTATACCACATTAAAGTATAAATATATATATTTGAAAATAGAGCAATCCATAGAAAATCTTTAATTAAAAAGGCATATATTGGATCAAAAAAATAATTTATTTTACCAATATTTCAGCTGGCTGAACGCCAACCTTTATCAAGGTGTTATAACATTTTAAAGTGTGTCAACAACAAACTCGGCGCCACATAACGTCAACAGCATTAAGTTTTCATTAAGAACTTAATTTTTTATCGTCTTCTGAAACTGTCCATTTTATTTTAATTTATTTTTCTGACCATACCTTTATTATAAAAATGTTAATTTTCCAATTTATATATTTGGCCATTATCCAAGTTTCATCTCCTTATAGGAAAACTGATCAAACACCAAATTTAAGCATCTTTCATTCAATTCTGTGTCTGAAACATTCTATTTCCTTCCGATGACTTCATTTACAAGACTCAGGGAGTCGGTAGAAGGATGGTCTAAACCGGTGGTTTTCGACCGCTACGACCCAGATTCGATTCCCGCTTTGGACACTTTTTTTCTGATAAAAAAAATGCTCCAATGACCTCCGATTCTTGCAAAAGTCCAACCCCACCAGCGAGTGCAAGTAACCAAACAGGTCTCTGGCACATTTGTAAGTGCAAAGTCGAACTACTCTTCACATGTGTAAACATGTGGTACACTTACAGTAAAAGCAGTCGCCAACTTCTACCCACAATGATTATCGTGGCCTGTACCACGTGTACTAGGAAAAGCAAAAAATAAAAAACCCAAAAAACAAGGCTATACAGTAACCATTGAATATTCTACAAATTTATCCTTGTTAATCAAGGTACATAGGGTTATGTAACAGCGGCGGCATAAATGAAACAAGCCAAACACACAACTATCGACTGACCTCTTCCTAAAGTAATAAATCCCACCAATCAATATGCAACGGAACGAGGTAATACTGTAATGTGATTGGTCGAGAGCAGGCAACCAATAAGAATCTCGTTTTACTTTAACACACCAAACGAATGGTAGGAGAAGTGGGTTAACTTCACTAGCCACTAAGGTAATTAGGTGGGGAAACAATTAGGTAAATTGGAGGGAAATTTTAATTATTCAAATCTACTACCGTATTATCAGCCGATTGAGTAATTTGAGGTCACGTGGGGTCAATCACGTGACTTGGGGGAGAACGATAACCTCTATAAGTTGACATCGGCGTGTGAGAAACTGCCAATTATTGATTAGATTTTTAGAATTTCTGAGAGACAAATCAGAGAAATATTATATTACAATCCAATGTATCAATTAAACTAATCAAATATAAATCTCCGAGGATATGTTTCTTTATTATACTTTTAACGAATTTACAAGCTTTCGGGTTTTTAACGATCCTTCTACAGGTGAAAAATGTAGGAAATATTATATATTATTGATTAATTAAACACGAAGAATTAGAGCTCCATCTATATTAAAGAATTGTTATTATTTAGCACGGTTTTATTTTTCGATGTACTAGAGCGCCATCTGTTATCAAATTATAAAACTATTTTAGAGGCGTAATATTATTTTTAAAATAAAACAATTTCTACTGTCCTTACTGCGATGGAAAAATTAAAGGGAGGGCCTGGCTCATCAGTGGTGAACTCTCCCAGCGGTTTCGCCAGTTTAATCTACCATACCGCTGTTATATTGCATTTTTGGAACTTCCTTTTATAGGTGACTGTTGTAAGACTCTTGGAATGGGTATTTTAGAAGAACTATGGACATAAGCTTTTAGGACAGCAGAATTAAATATAATTATAAATATATAATATGCTTCGAGCAATCGCTCTTCCGCAAATATCAAATTGTGTCTTTTATTAGAACAATAGGTTTTATTTTTAATAAAACAGACTTTACTGTCATAAGACAATGATAAGGCACAATTTGGATTATAGATTATAAACACAAGGTAATAAGACCAAATCCAAATAAGTAAATAGTGTGTGACGTTTCGGTAACAACGTTGTTACCATCACACATTATTTATTTATTTGGATTTGGTCTTATTACCTTGTGTTTATGTCATAAGACAATAAAATACCATCTATATATAAAGGTATGGGAGCATTAAAGTACGAATTTTATACATAAATAAACTTTTAATGTACTTAATGCGATGATAAAAAATATATTGGAAGGGTTTGGCTCATCAGTGGTGAAACCATCAGCGTTTCATCATTTAATCTATCAGACCGCTTATTAAAGGAAACATTTCTGCTTTGAAAATTTACTGTAGTAACTGAGATGAAAAATATTAAGAAGGCCTGGCTCATCAGTGATGAACCCTTTCCATTAATATGATTGTTCCAATATTAACCGGAATGGTAGATTAAATTAGCGAAACTGCTTGAAAAGTTTACCACTGATGATCCAAGCCCTCTCAATATTTTATCATCACAGTAAGGACAACAAACGGAGGAATTTTGTTTAATGTAAAAAAAGAAAATTTCGTGTTCTTAAAATTATATTTCTTATCTAACAAAAAATCTTATTAATTATAAATCCATAATAAATGGTTTTATTATTTTAATATAATGATAAAATTGAAGCTAAATGTGACATTATTTCATATTTATAGACAAATATCCTCTGCAATTTGCATAGAGATAATGAACAAAACGGCTTTCGAGGATGTGTTTCTTGCTATATATTTACATATTCCTCTCAAGCTTTCAAGATATCACAAACCCTTCTACAGGAGTTTAATGATCTATATACTCGTTTATATATGGGTTAATGATGTCCGATAACTTGAGAGAAAAAACATAAAGTGATATAAACTAGAAATTCATTCTTAGATTTAAGAAAAAGCATCTTTTTATCGTGTAACTAAAAGTTGCTGATGGCTTGCGCCATCTTTCGGAATAAATATCAACTATTAATTATTCCATAATTGGCTAAATACCCATTCTTGATTAATCAAGAAAAGCTAACCACGTTATATTTCCGATATATGACTCAAGCCATCAGCAACTTTCAGTTGCACGATAAGGAGCTGCCTTTTTTTCTTAATTTATGAACCTTATCCCAGTACAATATCACATTTGTACTTTTTTTTTCAAATAATCATTCTTAGAAGTTATTTTGTTTATTATCTATAGATACAGTATATTTAAAAAATGATATTAAAAAAAAAGGACAAAGCATAAATAACAAATCATAAACATTTATTTTTGATATTAAAAAGTTAATCAAAGAGTTCAGAATTAATTCGATGTAAAAAATATATTGTGAATAAATAGGTTTTCATTGGATAAAGGATCGTTATAATAAAATAGGAAAAAGAACCATAAACCCCATAACGATGAGAAAATATAATTTGACATATATTAAAACTTTTATAAAATTGTAGAAATTCAAGAAACAAATAACTTGTTAAAGTTCATATTCAAATTACTCCCTATATCTATATGAAAAAAGATAAAATAGGTAAAAAATATAAAAGAATGAAAAAGTGAACTTCTCCTAAAAAAAGAGCCATCCTTAGCGACATATTTAGCATATAGATGAGCCATTTTCCCGCCAATTTATAACTTTCTATCGCAGACGAAAAGTTTATCTAATCTTCTGCTTACCTTAAAATTTTCTTCTGCTCAGAATTTCTAATATATAGGAAAGATAACAACGTTAGATAATATTCAGTAAATAATACATGTCATATATATACCAGTATATATTTAAACTGTTTTATTATTTTTAAATTGCAATTTGATACTTGAAAATTTGTTTTAATGCACTTTAAATAAATAGAGTTATATATATATTCAACGATTCGATTCATTTTCAATAATATATTTTAAAGGATTTTTTTTATTTCATTATTACAGAAGCACGAAGTCTATCAGACTTTTGTGCTATATTAGAATTATTTACATATATATCTTTAATTATTTACACCATGAATTAGTAGTGATTTATAAATCTGTGTACAAAAAGCTCTAAACTTGCCAAAGTTTTGATAAGATTGAGTATATACAGAAAGATGGCATTATGTCAAAGTAAGCAAGTACAATATGGTTAGTCAGAGGGCAAGCCAACAATCCATATGACATTACCTGATTATATACAAGGTGCGTTCATTAATTTCCAGGACTGGTTAAAAAATAAAATAAATAAAAAAGCTAGAGAAAATATTTTTTTACAGAGTTGAATATTGGACATTCGACCACACCTGACTGAAAGCACGAGTCTCGTGCGCACGCGCCGATCTAAAAATAGAACAAAACAACTTCCTTGTAAGGTTCGCATTTCTAATTTTAAAATGGCCATTTTCGAAGAGCAGAGAATCTGCATTAAGTTTTGTTTTAAATTGAAAAAAAGTGCTACTGAGACGTATGAATTGATTAAAGAAGCTTTTGGCGATGCAGCTTTATCCCGTTCAAGAACTTTTGAATGATTTTCACGCTTCCAAAAAGGTCGGGAAAAGGTAAACGATGATCAGCATACTGGGCGTCCAAGATCATTTCGTTGCGAGGAAAACAAGCTCAAAATAAAGGATTTAATTAATCTAACAAAGAATTTCTATTAAAGACTTATCTTCAGAGACTGGACTATCTGTTTATTTGGGGATAATGAGGTGCTTAAGGGAGGCAGTGCGCCTTAAAAGACCTGAAAGATGGCAAAACAATTACTGGATACTTCACGTCGGTAATGCGCGGCCGCACACAGCCCATGTTGTTTTGCAGTTCTTGGCCAAGCATTCAACCATACAGATCCCGCATCCACCCTATTCCCCCGACTTAGCCCCCAATGACTTTTTCCTCTATCCTAAATTGAAAATGAACTTGAAAGGACGGAAATTTGACAACGTTGCTATGATACAAGCTGATTCGAAGGCAACTTTGAGGAACCTCTCAAAAAGTGATTTTATCTCCTGCTTCGACAATTGGAAAAAAAGATGGAACGGGTGTATTGAGGCAGGAGGGGCATATTTTGAAAAATATTGAATTAGTTTTTTTTATTTGTTTTATTTTTTCAAAGATACAGAGCAGTCCTGGAAATTAATGAACGCACCTTGTATATCAACTACTGATAATCTAGATAGTAAAATCTAGAAAAAAAGGGGCATACAACTTACTCCTCCGTTTTAATAGTTAGTACAAGGGTGGATTATACCTAACTATAGGGCCGGTGGAAGGATGGTCTGAACCGTTGGTTTTCGACCGCTACGAATCAGGTTCGAGTCCCGCATTGAGCACTTTTTTCTAATTGAAAAATTCTCCAATGGCCCCCGATTCTTGCAAAAGTCCAACCCCACCAGCGAGTGCAAGTAATCAAACGGGGCTCTGGCACATTTGTAAGTGCAAAGTCGAACTTCTTTTCACATATGTAGACATGTGGTGCACTTACAGTAAAAAGCAGTCGCCTACTTCTACCCACCATGATTACCATGGCCTGTACCACGTGTACTAGGGATAAGCAAAAAAGAAAAACCTAACTATTAACTTACTATTATTAACCAGCCTATATTAAAATAGAGAAACGAGAATTATTTCACAAGAATAGAAGGTAGATCCATTAGGCGTGAAGGATAATTACCGTTTTTTGTTTGTTAACTAACGCCAAGGATTTACGTTAAGTATATTTTAATAAAGGTGTATTCATAAAATGGCTTTTTTCTATCCTTTCATAATTCATGCACTTTATAAAAATGGACGTTCATTTAAAGTGGAGCCATTAGCATTTTTTAAAAGTATCTTTAATTAATTATGTTTTAAATAGGATATAAGGAGGGGGATTTATGGCTTTTGTCTATGCCTTATAATAAATTTGATTTTCTTTTTTTAATTTTTTTCTATAAAATGAAGTGATTTGGATGGTAGATGGTTTGTAGATAGTGGTATAGGTACAGTAGAGTAGTCTCTCATGATAAACCATAGTATACAAACATGATTGAACTCGGTCTCTCTTGGAGAGATGGTCTATCATCAGAGTCTACGTTTCGGTTTAAAGAATCCTTATAATTTGACCAGACCCTTTGCATTCGCTTTTTATAAATACTGGAAATCAGCTCAATCAAAATGTTTAGCACAGACACCGGATCCAACCCGATAATTGGTCGAGGTCAATACCCAATATTTGTATATAACTACGATGCTAATTTGTTATTTATTTATTTTGTTCTACAGAGAGAATCCTGTATGGCACGTGTGCCCAATAAAGGCTATTGTTGTTGTTGTTGTTATAATTTGAGCCGGAGTCTCTTATAAGCGACCAACTTAAGGATAGACCAAGTTTTAGCTATGTTTTCAGGCTATGGTCTCTAATCAGAAACATTTTCGAAGAAAGAATAAAAGTTAACATCGACGGGTTTCTTTATTCAAGAGATAAAATCTTGGCAAGCTTTCGGACTTTGACATTCTTCAACAGGTTATTATGTAAATACAAGAAACTAGAGAAGATATAATAATATAAACATATAAACAGGTAGATATTTACATATAAATATAAATATTTTATGAAATGAACAATTATACTGTGTATGGGAAACACATTTAATAAACATCAATCTCACTAAGCGATCACTTTTGTAAAACTGATCAAGCTTTCAGAGAGGCCACCTTTAAAAGCAATCAGGAACAGCTATGTACACTTTTGTAAAAACACTTTATGAATTTGTACCTTTTAGCATATATATCAGGATTCAGATAATAACTCTGAAAGATATTTGATATACACAGTGATCTTTATTGAAGAAACACGAGATAACCAAAATTGCCTTTTTCTTCTTAAAAATAAAAAGAAGACGACCGGCGATATCAAAAACTTTTCACTTCCTTAAGTGTCGTTCATGAGAGTAAATGAATATGGTCTTTCATGGGAGAGAAAAAGAGAGAGAAAACAACTTTATTGAATACAAGTCAAAGAATGAGCAGTTTCAACTTGACAATAAAATAAAATTTACAAATTAAAAAAACCAATTTCTCTTCTAAACAAACGATATTTCAATATATAAAAAAAATTAATTCATATCATGGGGAAATATGTTTATTTACGGGGCAGCTAAATCAGATTGGATGATTTTTGAGCCCTGTATTTCATATCATACCGATCTTTCTTATATCATCTTGTTATCACCATAACTTATTAAAAAGATGAATAAATAACACCAAACGACGATGAAACATCGTTTGTAATGATAAACAGGAGCTATAAATAAAAGACAAAAATATGAATTGGTTCTAATGCGTATTATAAATATAGTGGACACAGAATTCTATTCTAAAAAAACGCTTATCTAAGCTAGATTTGAAGAAAAAAAAAACGATTTTTTTTTACAGAAAAGGAATTTCTAGTAGAATAGATTTGAATGGAATGTCTGAAGTATTTATTATTATTATACGGAGGGTGTTAGAAAGCTTCCACATTTCTTTCTCAGAATACGAATTTAGAATTTATCTAGAAATGTGCATCTTGCTCTAAACACCAGAATATTCCATACATATTATTTATTTCTGCGAGAATATTTATTTCCAAAGTAGGTATAACATTATTGTATAAATTTATTTATGGTTTTCTATTACGGATTGTAAATACATTTTGATGTCGTCGATCGTCTGTCTTTTTTCCCTTCTTTTTTTTTTCAAGGAGGCAGAGGCAATTTTGGGTCACACTTAGTTATCTCGTGTGTCTTCAATATCGTTCAGAGTTATTGTCTGAATCCCGATATACAAGCTAAAAAGTTACAACTTCCTTATGGTTTTTTTTTTAATTATCCCTAGTACACGTGGTACAGGCCATGATGATCATGATGGGTAGTTAGCGACTGCCTTTACTGTAAGCGCACCACATGTCTACACATGTGAAAAGCAGTTCGACTTTGCACTTACAAATGTGCCAGAGCCCCGTTTGGTCACTTTCACTCGCTGGTGGGGTTGAACTAATGGTAGGGTTACTTATGGTTTGTCCATGAGTGTATTTATACGGTTTTGTAGCCAGTAGAGTAGTTACAATACCATATTTTTGAAATGAAAACGGAGTCTTACATAACATAGGTAGAGTTTATGGTAGGTAGGACAGGTGTTACCTTGGCAAGGAGCGAGAGAGCGAGCGATATATTCCGGAGTAAAGTTGGCGTTGAGAGGGAAATGAGGTGAGTAGACCCGGATGGTAGATCATCCTCTGGTGACAGTCAGTTGACAGAAATAGACGCTGGGGAGATGGCTGTGTCGATAGCGGCCTCTTTGTCACCAACTGGCGACAATTTATAGATGTCACCGCTATGTGTAAACTCGAGGGAATAGAGAGGACGACACGAAGCTTTAAAAAATCTGTAAATACATCGTCCATTACTAGGAGGGAGGTTCTCGTTAAATAGACTGACGAAATGTCCTTCTCAGATGTAAAATTCGTTTAAGTAAGTTGCAACTTTGGTTTGATCGATTTCTCTAAGAGGGATAGAACGGCGTTTAGTGAGACAAAACAATTGTCAATCCTAGAAATGTAAGCATACAGGTAATTTATAATGAAAATAAACTCCGCATTTGCCAATCTCAAGCCCAGATGAAAAGTAGGATGGGGAGCATTAACAAGCTTTCTAAAAACCTAGGCTCAGCTGGCCAGGCTCATAGTATCCTGTAAGGACTCCTGATCCAGGGATACAAAATGTCTGTATTCCATGATAGGAGCGACTGCACATGGCGTCTGTTACACATGTCAGAGGCAGCCATTTCATATTGGAGCTAGGTTAGTGGTCTGCTACTGAGTAGTGTTCCCAGTCTGAATTACAAAATAAGTCGAATTCTACTTCACCCAATCATTATAGATATCCAATCTCCTTTGATGAGCTCTACCCATCATCAGAAGACATCGGGATATCGGTGTGGAACTTCCCGGGCTCGGCGATCTAGACGCTAGGTGTATATATTGAGGAAAAGTAACGACATCACAGTACATATACTTTCATTGACAAAACTTAAGGAAGTTGTACCTTTTATCATGTATATCTGGTTTCAGATAATAACTCTGAAAGATATTTTGCCTTTTTTATTACTAATTTGCATAAGTATATTCAAATAATAAGATATTTATTTAGGGAATTGGTGTATAGAAACACGTTATTGTGCTTCATAATATAAGTTAGTGTTATGCTTATCAAAAAAATACACAGATTAATGGCAAATTTTAGGATATACAAGGTGCGTTCATTAATTTCCAGGACTGGTTAAAAAATAAAAAATATAAAAAAGCTAGAGAAAATATTTTTTTACAGAGTTGAATATTGGACATTCGACCACACCTGACTGAAAGCACGAGTCTCGTGGCGCACGCGCCGATCTAAAAATAGAACAAAACATCTTCCTTGTAAGGTTCGCATTTCTAATTTTAAAATGGCCATTTTCGAAGAGCAGAGAATCTGCATTAAGTTTTGTTTTAAATTGAAAAAAGGTGCTACTGAGACGTATGAATTGATTAAGGAAGCTTTTGTCGATGCAGCTTTATCCTGTTCAAGAACTTTTGAATGGTTTTCACGCTTCCTAAAAGGTCGGGAAAAGGTAAACGATGATCAGCATACTGGGCGTCCAAGATCATTTTGTTGCGAGGTAAACAAGCTCAAAATAAAGGAGTTAATTAAATCTAACAGAATAATTTCTATTAAAGACTTATCTTCAGAGACTGGACTATCTGTTTATTTGGGGATAATGAGGTGCTTAAGGGAGGCAGTGCGCCTTAAAAGACCTGAAAGATGGCAAAACAATGACTGGATACTTCACGTCGGTAATGCGCGGCCTCACACAGCCCATGTTGTTTTGCAGTTCTTGGCCGAGCATTCAACCATACAGATCCCTCATCCACCCTATTCCCCCGACTTAGCCCCCAATGACTTTTTCCTCTATCCTAAATTGAAAATGAACTTGAAAGGAAGGAAATTTGACAACGTTGATATGATACAAGCTGAATCGAAGGCAACCTTGTGAAACCTCTCAAAAAGTGATTTTATCTCCTGCTTCGACAATTGGAAAAAAATATTGAACGGGTGTATTGAGGCAGGAGGGGCATATTTTGAAAAATATTAAATTAGTTTTTAAATTTGTTTTATTTTTTCAAAGATACAGAGCAGTCCTGGAAATTAATGAACGCACCTTGTATATCCAATATATACGGTTTTCATAAAAAATGTTTATAATGTATAGCTCAATACCCACACATAAGAACTAATTAAAAATCTTAAAAGAATTTTACAAATCGTAATCAGAAGTATTTTCCCAATCTTCATCAATTTGTTGGATTTTTTTTTCCTCCGCCGCAAGAGAAATTAATGAAGGAACAATTAGAAACAAAGTCATTTTTCAGTTTCCCTAATCCATGACATTCCGCCCAATTAGCCACCATAGATAATTCTGTTAATTAAAGTTTAATTATAGAAGTGGGTGGCGAGAAAAAGATGGAATCTATCGGTTCCGCTAATTACTCGTCACTAATGGCAAAAATTTCCATTTTCTGTTGCGCATTTTTCAAACAGCACATCGGGTTTGTTGCCATTTGGAAACCCATTCTAAATACTTTATACATTATTAGTATATTGTCAATTTTTTCTCAAAATTATTTTCAGGTGACCAAGTTTAAATATCATAACACAAGGTTTTAAAGAATTATTTCTAATAAGGTATTTAAAAGACAAGCTTTCGAGTCGAGGCTATTCATCAGGGTCCTATTTACAATACCTTTATATAAACATAAGGTATATTGGCACGAATTAGTTTTAATATTCGAGAATCTTAACTAGATATAATGTGAAAAAATAGTACAAATGTGAAAAGGTACTAGGATAACGTGGAAAAATTAATAAAAAGGCATATTCTTATCGTGTTGATGGCCTGTGCCATCTATCGGAATATATATCAACTATGCGTTGATTTTTAATTATTCCAGAATTGACCAAATACCCATTCTTGATTACGTGGTTAGATTTCATTGATTAATCAAGAATGGGTATTTGGCCAATTCTAGAATAATTAAAAATCAATGAATTTTTGATATTTATTCCGATAGATGGCGCAAGCCATATGCAACTTTAGTTGCACGATAAGGAGATGCCTTTTCACTAGATATTGGTATAATGTTGTGGATGGTTTTGGATATTCAGACGGAGAAAAGGTATTTTTTTTAAGTTGAAAATAAATGTATTTCAGTACCAACTATTCACTTATTTAGGTGTAAATTCCGATCAACTATTAAATACCATAATTATATAAAGGTTTTTGGCAGAAGAATGGTTCCATTTTCGACAGACATGACATCTGATCGAATCTCGCATTGGACTTTTTTTTCCTGCAGAAAAATGCGCTTCAATGCCCTCTGATTCTTGTAAAAGTCCAACCTCACCAACGGGGCTCTGGCACATTTGTAAGTGCAAAGTCGAACTGCTTTTCACATGTGTAGACATGTGGTGCGCTTACAGTAAAAGCAGTCGCTAACTACCCACCATGATTATCATGGCCTGTACCACGTGTACTAGGGATTAGCAAAAAAAAAAAACAGTGAGTGCTAGTAACCATACGGGATTATAGCATACCTGTAAGTGTAAAATTTGAACTGCTTTTCACATGTGTAGACTTGTGGTGCACTTAAGTAAAAAACAGTCGCTAACCTCCCCACCATGATTATCATGTACCACGTGTACTAGGGATAAGTAAAAAAATGATACAATTTAAACATGATTTCGATTGCTATTATATACAGTTAAACCTATCTATAGCGCCCCCTCTAAATAGCGCCCGATTTTAAATACGTAGTACGATACGATTTACATTAAAAGTGACCTGTCTATAGCACCCCCTCTCTATAGCACCCTATTTCTATAGATACTTTCTCGGCGCGGATCTGAGGAGTGTACAAGAAGACCTTGTCTGGAGGAGGACTCTCTCTCAAGGTGGGGAAGTCTTCCTTGCTGAAGACATTTGTATATATATTCCCCTACACTTTATATGCCCTTTTACTCTTTTATTTTTCCACCTTTGTAAAATTTGATTAAAATAATCAAAAATTGTTTAAATTGTTAAATTGTCTATAAAGCACAAGAGGGGGGGGTGCTAGCTATAGACAGGTTTAACAGTAGTAATATAGCTATCTAAAAAATTCTAAAAGTAGTAATTACATTAAAGATAACTCTAAAATAATATCAGTTTTACCAAAATATAAAAAGTAAACAAAACCGATATAAAATCAAATTAACAGTAATAAAAAATTAACTAATCAATATAAAATGGTAATCTCGTTATGTCAATTGTAACTTAACAAATGAAATGAGTCGATACCTAATACGATAAAAGTCAAATATACTAAATATAATATATAAAACAATTGAAAAATAATAAAGATATATAATTATAGATAGAACATTTCAAAACAATCTTGTTCCCCGAAGAAGTTTAACGAGTTGCCATACGAAATATTGGAAAATAATATATATATGATCCAAAATAAGCATTTTTAAACAATAAAAGGTATATTACAATCGATATGCATTAAGAAAGAAACAGAATGCAAAAAAATTTGCATTTTCAAATACTAAGTAAAATTAAATTATTCAAAACATTTCAACATCGAGAAATAAAATGCAAAAAAAATATTGAAAAATAGATTTTAAGGAAGAAAATATTGTCAGAGAGAGGGAATAAAATCAAAATGGCGACTATACAATTATGTAGCAGAGGCAGATATCGAATTGAAACACCACCGCTCCTATATTTAACTCCGCCGCGAGCCAAAAAAACCACCAGGATGACGTCCATCTGGACTGCTTAATCTCAAGCACCAGCCATGGCCCGCTTGTATCACAGACTTCCTTGCTTCATTTGTTACTGCTGCCCTCCTTTACCTTCTATTTCTGTTCGCCTTGCCTCCTTTATTTACGACCACGTGGAAACTTACTGTAACTCCTAGGACTTATTTACATATGTCTCTCTTAGATGCGCGCATCTTTCACTTTAGTATAAACTAACATTTCTTTATGGAATTTATGCAAATTTTTATACTTTATTAGCCAAATATTTTATTTAAAAACACGTATTTATGACCAAATATTATATTAATTAGACATCGTTTCTTAAAATTTCTATTATATGATGCACTAGCGCGCCATCTGTTATCAAAATTCGAAACTATTTTAAACGCGTAAGATTCTTTTTGAAATTAAACAATTTCTACGGCCCTTACTGCCATGGAAAAATTAATGGGAGGGCCTGGCTATCAGTGGTAAACCCTTCCAGCGGTTCACCACTGATGAGCCAGGCCCTCCCATTAATTTTTCCATGGCAGTAAGGGCAGTAGAAATTGTTTAATTTCAAAAAGAATCTTACGCGTTTAAAATAGTTTCGAATTTTTAAAATTTCTATTATTGAACTTTTATCTCATTATACCTCATTAATTATGGAAAAACGTATTTACACACAGCCCAACATTTCTACATAGCATTAATCCACCTTCATCTCATTTATAATCCAACCTTTCTACGTGGCATTATGCTCCCCCCCCCCCCCCCCAGTATCCAACCCAAAATAAAAATAAAAATCATTAAATACTAAAATATATATTAGCCAAAATTTGAAATAAATGGATAGGTTAAACTATTAACATTTCTACAAATTATACTGATGAGTTCTTACCCCATTTATCATCCTCAATATATATTTAAATATATATTAAGGTATAGTGGAATCTCCCCATGACTCGCAGAGATGCCATTTTTGCCACAAAAAAATAACGACCTAATTTCGCTACTCGTCTTTTATGAGAATCCATATCCTTATTTTTGAGTTGTAGTAGCTACCGAATGA
Source organism: Cordylochernes scorpioides (assembly GCA_030710605.1). Taxonomy (NCBI): domain Eukaryota; kingdom Metazoa; phylum Arthropoda; class Arachnida; order Pseudoscorpiones; family Chernetidae; genus Cordylochernes; species Cordylochernes scorpioides. The sequence goes on along the minus strand of CP092881.1, from coordinate 8,189,968 downwards.
TACCATGGTGGAACAATATTCACAATAGAGTGATGAAAAGAACAAATGAAGAAATAAAAAAAAAATGAGAAGAAGTAGAAAGTGAGTAATTCAAGAAGGTGATGATGTTCAAAATGAGAGCGTCGACTTCGCGCTAAAATTAAACTCATTTAAATATGGCGTCTGGTCGTAAATTGTAAAAATCTTGGCAGACGATCTAACGGAGTTATCGCCCAAAATAATTGGACGGCAGTTTGTCTTGGTTCTCCCTAATTCCGGCAGCTGGGAACGGAAACGTTTCAGATATTATGTAATGTATATAGGAAACGAAAGTAAAATATTGTTAACCTGACAAAGTGCTAACATTCGAAAGCTTGCTATATTTTGATAAAGAAAAAATTGCAATTCGTTGTTTTACTTTTATAACTTATTTGCACATGCAGACTTATATTTAAAGATATTCACCTGTGATCCCAATACAATTTCTTTTTTTTTGTACATTTTTTCACATTAAAGATAAGGGTTATTTTTGGGTATATATAGTTGTTTGTCGACAACCACAATTCACGTATCGAATCTCAGATATTTTGGCAATATTTCTTCCAAATCTATAATGAATTACTTCAACGTACAGTCTGCACCACGCTGACGAAGACATACAGCCCGGAACGCGTATGTTTTAGTTCTTTTTTTTAAATGAATAATCAAATAAAGAGGGTATTGTGGCTTATTTTTCAGAAATGAAGACAAAATCAAAGTTGATATATGCATATTTTCTGATGGAGTGGTAAGTGGACCATTAGAAAATTTCAGTTGCAAAATCAAGAGATGCTCTCATTTGATTGAAACTTCAGCTTTATGAATTCTTAAAAAAAAACACGGTTTGATCTGGATAACTAATAAATCAATATTGAATTGGTTAATCAATAATATAGTAGGTCAAAATTCCAAGAGTCTACCAACAGTATCACTATAAAAGGAAGTTCCAAAAATGCAATATAACAGCGGTAGGGTAGATTAAACTGGCGAAACCGCTGGGAGGGTTCACCACTGATGAGCCAGGCCCTCCCTTTAATTTTTCCATTGCAGTAAGGACAGTAGAAATTGTTTAATTTCAAAAAGAATCTTACGCCTTTAAAATAGTTTCGAATTTTGATAACAGATGGCGCGCTAGTGCATCATAATAAAGTAGGTGAAAGAAAAAGAGAGAGTAAAGTAACATTTATAAAATCTGAAACCATTGACAAACACGGTGCATTTTATAGTTTTATAATTCCATTCTATGCTATACCTCAGTATCTAACAGATCTGTACTTTAATAGAACACCACATATCTACACATTGGTTAAATAATGCTACTTATAATACATCAGTGTAACATTTTGTATCTCTTACTTATTTTATCTCGCGTGAATTGTATAGTAACATTTCTATTTTTTCTTGAGTTCTGCATAGTCTAGAGTTCTGCTTTATCATTATTATCAAAGATGTATCATACACACAACTTCATTAAGACACCAGTCTTATACAAATTCACTGCAGGAAGGAAACATAGACAGAGCTCCTGTACTCCAGGCAGCACAGAACCCAACAACAGCCTCCAGGGTCTTATACAGATTCACCGCAGGAAGGAACCACAGATGAAGCTCCTATACTCCATGCAGCACAGAACTCAACAACAGCCTCCAGGGTCTTATAGAGAGTCACCGCAGGAAGGAAACATAGACAGAGCTCCTGTACTCCAGGCAGCATAGAACCCAACAACAGCCTCCAGGGTCTTATACAGATTCACCGCAGGAAGGAAGCATAGATAGAGCACCTATACTCCAGGCAGCACAGAACCCAACAACAGCCTCCAGGTCTAACGTATGTCCAGTGGCTACACCGTACATATGAAAAGGTTAATCAAAAGGTGTATCAAAGGTGTATTGTCAAATGCATCTTCAGAATCAAAAGCATTATCATGATATCCCCTGATGCCGACAACACGTGTGATTGAAAACCTTTCCTTAGGAGCCTATAACACGCTAACATTATTATTGTCTGGTTCAATAAAAAAAAACGTATTTCAATAATTTATATTAGTTTCAGAGAGGAAATAACGTTGTAACCTAGTTGTAAATGACTGTTAATTTGATGTTGTTATGTATATACATGTTATATAAAAATATTATTTTATTTTGAATGATAATTTCATAGATTCAAATACTCTGCTAAATCGACCGCCATAGGTCACTCTTTCCCTATAAAAACTCGTTGTTGTGTTTATCCCAATGGCCGGCTCAAAACTTTTGTACATTATGTAAATAATCTTTTGTTTTCCTTATTCTACTCGCCTTAAGCCAGGCATCACTTTTATCAAATTATGTTTTTCATATATATTCCTTAGCTCAAATAAAGAAATCTCTGATCAAGACTTTATATTTTAAAATATTATTATTTCAACCACGACTGCATTTCCATTACCATAATTCTCAACATGATCTAAATTCAAGCAGAAAATCTCTTAATATTTTTCTTTATATATTATACATTCTTATGTTTATTAGTTAAAAATTAAAATAATGCCGGCACCTGGGACAAGCGTACTCCTATGGTATCGGCATTGGTTAACAGTACATGTTTAGACATCTGGCAGCGAAACGTTTTAAATACCATCAAATGTATTATGATAGGTAAATATTTCTTCTTAAAATGCCATCAACAAACACGATGATCTTATAATGACAGTTTTACATTGCCAACAACATCATAGTGAATTAGTTGTGGGCGTCATGGAATTCTAAGCGGAGTCAGACAACAAATTATTCATCGTAAAATCATCTTTTAATTACATTTATTTAATACAAATTATCAGAAGTATTGTTGTATACTACATGTTGATGTTCTTTTTGTGTGTGTAGTGGTCAAATATCATATCAATATTATAAAATGTTAGAGATATATGTGTTTGATATATATATTATAAATATAAAGAAGGCATCTCCTGAACACGAGCACATGTGCTCGTGGTCAGGAGATGCCTTCTTTATTTTTAATTTCAACACCTGACCCACTTATCTTTTATTTTTTTCTATTGTTTTTCATAGTATATATTATATATTTTATATGATTTATATTTAGAATGATATATAATTATTTTTATTATATATTATTATGACGACACAAACACACACAAATAATGTGATATTAATGCTAATTTATATAATTTTAATAAAGTATATTTTATGAGCATCATATATTTATTAGATGAATAATTTAATTTAATATTTGAATTAAATAGTTATAAAACAAATTAAAACTTGAAAATATGAAAAGTAAATATTTGGGAGCTGCTATATAGTGACCGTTTAAAGTGTCAGGCTGACAGAATTTTGGTTAGGAATTGTTTCACAAGGTGTTCTATATCTTTACATCTTGTGTGCCAGCTGTACAAGAGATGTGAGTGTATAGATATGTTCAGTGTAGGTCTGTCACTGGACAGTGGGGTCAACAACAACGTTGGCAGCGGCGGCAGATAAAACTGTAGAAATCCGAGCACACGACCATCCATCAAATCCTGCCTCTCCTTGACCCGGGATATTAAAAGTTGTGAGACGGCAAAAAGATGGCTGTATTTATAACTGGAGCGAGAACGCTAAATGGGGTCCACGTGACCTGCTACCTTACTTACTCACAGTACTGATATCTCCGCAGTCTACAAACATTTTTTATGAAGCTCCATTCTATCTAGAGACAATTAGAACCCGGGTAGTGGCTGTTTAATTGATGTATTCATCGGGTGGAACCGGACCTACAGTCCTGGATCTTTCTAGTTAGTCTCGAGGACCACGCCATCTCCTCAGCGGCGAAGCACCCAATCTACGTTTTCTTCTTAGATGGCGAAATACGTGGTGTTGCTGGAAACACGCTAGCGATTCTCCACCAAACTCTGCAGCGGTGGTAGAGGCGCCATGTACAATGTATGTAGTTGTATATACTTATAGACAATTGTAATGAAATTTAAGCAAAGAAACAGATATTTTAACAAGGAACAAATTGATTATTGAGAATACTTGATATCATACAAAGAATACAAGTAGATGCTGAGTGTATCAGAGTACTGAATACTCACACACACACAAAAGCCTTTATTAAGACACACTGGTCTTATAGAGGATTCTCCCCGAGATTACAAGAGAGATAGGCCTGTGAAAGTGGGGAATATACAGAAGAAGAAAAAGTAAGATTATGTAAGTATGATATATACATACACATACATATATACAACATAACAACAAAAGCCCCCATTAAGACCCAAAGTCTTACAAAAGACTCGACTGCAGGATCCAAGAAGCAAAGTAAGAAAGAGATAAAGAAGTGAACAACATCAAAAAATATTTTAAAAGAATGATATATATATATAAGAGTACTGAATACTATCCAGAGGTCAAGTACTCACAAGAATCGCCAGTATTAACTTGGCGGGATAAAATTTTCATGGAGTTATACACCTAATGGATTTACAATAGACAACTTACTTGAGGATGCTTCTCAAGTTACACGTTGTTTGGAATTGTGTGTTTGACCCATTGTCTTTTAATTTACCCTAATCAACTAACTTTCGGATTTACCCTCTTTATCAGAACATTATTAATTAGCATTGAGAAACATCTCAATTAACCGTTTCCCAAAACGTTTGGCTTATGTTTACATGAGCATTATTTTACACATCTACCAGAAATTTGTAGGCTACAGGGGAGTCTATGTTGATTCAACCTATCTGTATACAAGAAAAGTGTATATATACACTCATGGACAAAACATAAGGAAGTGGAAAGTCTTTGATGTCGCCTTTCGTATATATTTTTAAGGAGACAGACATTTTAGTTCACACTTGGTTATCTCGTATGTCTTCAATAAAGGTCACTGTAATGTCTTTCAGAGTTATGGTCTAAATCCCGATATACATGCTAAAATGTAAAACATTCTAAAGTTTTGTCTCCATGAGTGTATCTATAATATTTTTAAAAACAGTTTTGTTTACAAAATGTTATTTATACATTGCTATATATTGTGAAAGTAAGGTATACATAAAGGTTTGAAATAATACCTACAGGTATGTGTGTTGTGTAAGTTGTTTTATATAATTTGTGGTCTCAAACTACCCCACAATATTACCAAAATATTTCACAAAAATATTTTAACATTTCCTCCAGGTAACTTTGAAGGTGACTGGGCTATCGAATAACTTGGAGAGAATAAAAAAGGAAATTCAGGAAAAGCGATATAAAAAAAGCAGGTGAAGTAATGTAAGTTTTGTACCATTAGGTAGAGGACGGGGTCGAGAGAAAATGAGGTAAAGTTTGGTTAATGTTTGTTCTAACTGTTTCTGTGGGTAATTGACATTGTGATGTTTTATCCATCTCTCTAACCACAAGCCAACATTTCTCTTCAGAATAAAAAATCATTTTTTCAAGTTTTTACTAATACTAATTTGAATTTCTTGAAAAAATAAAGATACTTCGGCCAGTAAATCTTTTTATTACCAAGACGTTTCGACAAAAAGCTTTTGTCCTCGTCAGGAGCAAACAAAAATTAAAACATTTGGCAAGACCGAAATATCATTTACTGGCCGAAGTATCTTTATTTTCAAGAACTATGAATGCCGGCCAGGCAGCCTCTATCTTTACGATGACCAATTTAAAGATAATGTATTGGTTGGAAAAAAAAAGCTTCATCAACCAATAATGCACATAACAACCTACACGTATATACAAGCTATATCAACCTTAAGAGAATGAAATAAATTAATGTTTGAGATGTAGCTATATATTTTTCCAATTTTAATGTGGTTGCTATCACAATTTCTGTTTATTTATTTGTGCTTGAGAGATATTTTTAAAACGGACCCAACAACCCGTAACGCGTATGGGGTTGATTTTTCTTGATTTATTAATAAAAAATGGGTTCACCAAATATCGGGGAACAAGCCTAAATCAACGCATAGTTAATTTTTGTTTCACTAGATGGCGCTCTACCATCTAAAATGCTCTTGTAAGCGGTGCAGATGTGTCTTTTATATATATGTACATATATGTATTTAACCGAATTATAGTTGCATATTATAGTAAATTACTTATCTCAAATATACATAATACTGGTCATGATATCCATGGTTGGAAAGGGGGGTTCTAATTACTTTTTAAATGTAAGTACACCTCACGCATTTCTATACATGAAGCTATTGTGCCAGAGTCCTGTTTGGTAACCTTAACCCACCGGAGGAGCTGAATTTGTTAGAATTCAATAATCCCATTTGAGTAATTTTTAAAAATAAAAAAGTCCAAAGCAGAAATATATCCAATGGTCGTGGGTGTTGGAAAGAGTGGAGAGGATTTAATATCAAATACACTCATGTACAACACTTAAGGAAGTTGTACCTTTTAGCATGTATACGAGTATAGGGATAAAGACAATAACTCTGAAAAATATTTGATAAAAAGTGATTTTTTTGAAAACACACGACATACCCAAAAGTGAACAAAATTACCTGTCTACTAAAATATATATATATATATTATAAAAAAGAAGAGATTTCTGTTGAATTTGCATAATTGAGGATTATGCTATGTCAATGCAGTCGTGGTTAAAACCTTGAAAGTATAATAAAATAGTAAAGATCAAAAATAGCTTTAATTGAGCTTATGGAATATAGAAAAAAACATAATTTGACAAAAGTAAAAGCCTGGTTAAGGCGTTAGAATAAAAAAATGAAAAACTTATTTACATAATGTACAAAAGGTTTGAGTCGGCCATCGGGAAACGGAAATATCTTTATTTACGGGACTGCTAACCAAAATGAATGATTTTTGAGCCCCAAAAAAATAGGAAAACAACAACAACGAGTTTTTATAGGGGAAGCGTGACCTCTGGCGGTCGATTTAACTGAGTATTTGAATCTATGAAATATTATATTTTTTAAATAAAATAATATTTTATATAACATATATATAGCGACCGTCGACATCAAAGACTTTCTACCTCCATAAGTTTAGTTGATGAGTGTGTAATAGTATACTGGTTTAGAATAGAGCATGTAACATATGATAAAATAAAATTCACTGAACACACATTTAAATACGGTATTTAAAAAGTCAGTTTTCTAGGATAATGAACATTTAAAAAAAACATTTCCTTGGAATAATGTAGGTAAGTATGTAGTAAAATTATACAGTGGGGGAAATGGGGAAATTAATCATGTGAAATGTATTCTAACGTTAAATTGTTCAGTGCAATTAAAATACAACGTGAGACCAAGCGGGAAATTACATGGCTCTCAATGTATAATTTCATTGTAATTCGACCACATTTTTGACTGAGTAAATTTTACGCTCGGGTGAAAAGTTATTATAGTAATTGCTTTTAGTATTCTATTAGTAATTATATATATTATATAATAGTGTTCTATTTATAGCCTTCTAAATATTTTATCATATTTTATATTAATACATTAATTTTTAATCGAAAAGATAGTTCCTCCCTATATTTTTAAATAATAAAAATTCATATAAAAAGATAATCTATAATAAATATATTAATCGCTTAATAATTAAAATTAATATTTCATGGAAAGATCCATTCATGGGGACAAAACTTGATGAAGTGTAAATTCTTTGATGTCGCTAGTTTTTTTTTTTTTTTTTAAGGAGACAGAGGCAATTTTGTTCACACTTTGTTATCTCGTGTGTCTTCAATAAAAGTCACTGTAATATCTTTCAGAGTTATTGTTTGAATCCCGATATACATGGTAAAAGATACAACTTCCTTAAGTTTTGTTAATGAGTGTATATTAGTTATCTCGTATGTCTTCAATAAAAGTCACTGTAATATCTTTCAGAGTTATTGTTTAAATCCCGATATACATGGTAAAAGATACAACTTCCTTAAGTTTTGTTAATGAGTGTATATTAGTTATCTCGTATGTCTTCAATAAAGGTCACTGTAATATCTTTCAGAGTTATTGTTTAAATCCCGATATATATACGAAAAGGTACAACTTCCTTAAATTTGGTCATGGGTGTATTTAATTTTATTTGAGACTTAGTATTGGCTCCTAAAATAATATTTTCTATTAATTTTTTTAATTAAACAATTTGATATATATTATAGATATAAATAAGATAAATCTATCTCTTTCTTTTTTATATTTTCTACGTCAAATATGCAATAGTTACATATGTAATTATATATGCATATGAAGAATACATATATGCATATTTCAATTGCATATGAAGAAATCCGTGGCGGCATAAAAGTAGGAATTCCGTCAAAGTGCCCATCTCACCAAATCCTGGCCCGTTGCTATGGAGACAGATGATGGATCGCAGCCTACTCTATGTTTTTGTGTTTTAATTAGTGGCGTCTGCTCGTTTATTCATTGTCACCCTCGACGTCAAAGTGATTCCCTCGTCACCCTGTTTTATACCCTGGCACAATATGTATATATAGCTGGGTGTAAATAGGGCTTGTAGAGCTCGGTATATTCATTTTATGTTGGAGTATATAGCTTGTATATAGGTATTGATAGATTGTGTCTAGTGGTATATTGCTCGTTTAGATAACTGGTATATTGAATAGCTTGCATATATATATACAAGTATATATAGTGTGCCGTCACGCGCATATGTAAATAAGTGGAGAAGTGAATATAGTAGCATAATATATATGTGGGGGGGGAATGAAAAATGATTTTAAAAAATAAAATAATAATAAAAGGTCAGGTGTTTGTTATTAAAATCAAAAAGACATATCCTGACCACGTTTACATGAACCTTTTAGATGACAGAGCGCCATCTAGTGGAACAGAAATCAACTAAACATTGATTTAACCTGTTCCATGATAGTTAGCCAACCCATTTTCTTGATAAATCAAAAAAAGGCCAACCACGAACGCGTTTCGGGCTGTTGACACTCGTCAGCGTAGTGCAGGCTGTACCTCTACGTCCAAAAATATTTTGGTCATAGAGGCTTCCTGAGAAATAAAAAGTTCATGTGAACGTGGTCAGAATATGCCTTATATGATTTTAATACCAAACAATTGACCTTTTTTATTATTTTATAATTTTTCACATTTATAAATATTTATTCGAATATACATATATACCTAATGGAAGAGGATTTTATTACTTACATACCATCATCCATTCAAATCTTTCTAGGAGTTTTTTCCTAATATAAATATATTATAAAGAGAGAGCGCAAAGTAAATAAAAAATAGTCAAAATTAATAAAGGAGAAAAACCCCCATTCGGTAAGTTGGGATAGAATGGGTCGGTAACTACATTTGCTCCCAACAACAGAAGAGATGCATTAGAGGGCAGGAAGGAAGGATAATGGTAAAAAAAGATCATTAATTACGTCAGAAGAAATAAAAAATGGAAGAAGAGAGAAATTCATGGGGATTAATGGTTTGTTATTTTAGACGCACTTCACAAGATTTCTTTACAATTTTTTCAACTTACACTTTGTCAAATATATAGAATATTGTGTCCCACTGACTCCATTTTTGTTTTAAAACATTTATCAAGTACTTTCTTATTCCATTTGTACCAAGAATACCATATTTGATAGCTGTGTGTATAGAAGAGAAGGTGCTGAGTAAAGAGGAAAGTGTCTCAACACAAGGTAATAAGACCAAATCCAAATTAATAAATAGTGTGTGACGTTTCTGTAACAACGCTGTTACCGAAACATCACACACTATTTATTTATTTGGATTTGGTCTTATTACCTTGTGTTTATAATATATAATCCAAATTGGGCCTTGTCAGGAAAGAGTCTCATACCAAATATTCATTTTATCATCAGTCTCGATATCTTAAGGACGTCTATCTTGAAGATATTTATATTTTAATGATATTTCTACGCGCACATTTCAAACTTGGAAAGTCTTTGATGCGACGGTCGTCTATTTTTTTTTTTAGGGAGATTGGCATTATGTTCATTCTTGATTATCTCGTGTGTATTTAATAAAGGTCGCTGTGTATCAAATATATTTCAGAGTTATTGTTTGAATCCTGATATACATGCTAAAAGGTACAACTTCCTTACATTTTGTCCATGAAATATACACGATTGATTCCACAATCGCCTTTTCAGTGATACGCTAACCTTGGTGGAATCTATGGCCACTGGAGATACGTCGAAGCAGGTGGCTGTTGTTGAGTTCTGTGCTACCCGGAGTATAGGAGCTATATTTATGCTTCCTTGCTTCCTGTGGTGAATCTGACCAGTGGTCTTAATAAAGGAATATTGGAATAAATGGTCAGTCTAATTGATAAATATATAGCGCATATAACAACAACAACAACCAAAAGGTTTTTATTAGGGCCCATTGCCCTGTATGGATTCGCCATACAACAACAAAATAATACAGTAATTTTTTCTTCCTTTCCCCATGTGCACGTGAGCCTTTGTTTGAAAAGGGATTTATTTACACATCTGTTCTAAAACTTTCCTCACTACCTCTTTTGTGTATGAATCTATTTACAATTGATCTGTAGAAATTATAGAGTTCTATTGCTATATTTTTCTTTTCTGAAATAGTTCTCAGCGTCTTCAGTGGGTTTCTAAATCTCTAGAAGGTGTTTTTAAGAGTTTTTTCCTCTTTCTTCACCTAAATATTTGCATTCTATGATATAGTGGGAGATTTTATCAGATATCATTTCTAGCGCATATTAGTTAACGGTTGAAGGTTTATAATTTCTTAAAAGTTTTCTGTAAACGCGCTGTGTAGAACTTCCAAGCAAGCTATGTGAGGTTGTAGGTTTCTGTTCTTTTACAAGTTCTTTATAAATGCTTTAGGTCATTGAATTAAGCTATGTAGGGCTAGAGACTTGCTTTCTTATGATGAAAATTGATCTTTGAATTAATAGACTATAATTTATAGAATAAAGACGGATATTAGTTTTAGCGTCTATTTTGACGGGAGAAGCGAATTTTATTTTAATAGATAATATACAATTCGTACACTTTCTCTCTCATTGAAAATGGAAGATTATAAATAACGGAAGGCCTAGCTTATCATTGATGAATCATTTGGGGCAGTTTCATACATACCGACAATGTATTTTGTTCCCACTGCTTATATATAGTCTGGGTGTACATTTCACTTGTTAGAAATGTAGATTGCAGGTAGGTTCAACAATAATTATTCCTTTGTTAATTATCAATGACAGCCGAGAATTGTCAATTTTAATTAACTAATTTATAAACTATTCAAGTGTGTCGGTATAATCTATATTATTTATTAATAGTTAAGAGAAGCGAATACTCAGCGTTATGAATAGTTATCCTCCAATCAACCTCACTTTGTATTTACACTCATGGATAAAAAAACAAGGAAGCGGAAAGTCTTTGATGTCCACGGTCGTCTATATAAATATTTTTTTAGGGAGACTGGCATTATGTTTATACTTGGTTATCTCGCTGTGTAATATGTATATATGGTTTTGACCAAGGACTTGGTTGTTGTTGAGTGATGTAAACAATATATAGCGTGAGATGTTTTTAGTTCTTATGATAATTCTGTAATAATATTATACAAATATATAACAGTAACATACAATCTCTTTTAATAGAAACTACATTATCTAAGATTATTGAATATTAGATAGAAGATTACATAACACTCTGTATCAAATATCTTTCAGAGTTATTGTCTGAATCCAGGTACACTAGTTAAAAGGTACAACTTCCTTACGTTTTGTCTATGAGTATATAGCATTTCATATTTAGAAAACAATTAAATCTATTGCATACATGATATTGATAATATATGAGATAATATTCCATATACTATCTTAGAAAACATTTGTTTATTCTCTATAAGAAGTCGATTCTAATTTTAATTTCCAATTAATTTTGAAATGTGTTGAAAAAAAATCAAGAAAAATTCAGTAGAACTTCTCTCTATAAAAAACTTTCCAATACCACATTTAATCAAATCAATTTTTTTATTTAATTGTTAAAAAGAATTTTCTCTATCTCTTTCTTTCTTCGAGCAATTTATATATTAAAAAGAAAGAAATTATAATAAAAATCGAATCCGCACACTAAAAAAAAAAGTGAAAACTTAAAAAAAAAATTAAATTAAAATCGACAGAATTAATATAAAGGAATATTTTTTTTAATGTTGGAATTTCTCTATTTTTTACCATTTTCTTTTTCTACACATGAGATTCTAACAACAACAAAAGAAAGTTTTATAAGAAGAGAAGCTGACAGGGTAAAAAAACATTATTTCCACTTTGAAATGTCAGCTGTTTCAATATTAAAAAAGCCTATAAAACTTAGAGGAAATGAATGAATATTGCCATGAAACTGTAACAAACTGTTTTCATCACCCGGGGACCTAGGAAGGAAAACAAAAATATATTTTCTTTCCTTAACACCATTTGACATTTTTTCAATTTAGAAACCTTATTTTATTTGTCACAATTCATGAATATCTACAGTTTGTTTTTCTACCTTATTTCACCTAGATATTGCTCTCAATAAAAAAATAATGCTAAAAAATTATCAATAGAAAAATTACTATAAAATTCACTATAATATACGTTTAATTGGATTATAAAATTGGTATGTACACTCATTCAAAAAAACCTAAAGAAGTGGAAAGTCATTGATGTCGCTGGTCGTCTGTTTTTTTGAAGGAGATAAAGGCAATTTTGTTTACACTTGGTTATCTGGTGTGTCTTCAAAGAAGAAAACTGTGTATCAAATATCTTTCAGATTTATTGTCTGAATTCCGATATACATGTTAAAAGGTACAACTTCCTTAAGTTTTGTCCATGAATGTATATAAGGTGTCCTGATTATTCTCCCGCTGATTGGTTCCCTACTCTCATGTGACATTTATCAGCCAATCAGGGTGGAGATAGTCACTCACCGAACATATTTCTTTTAAAAAATATTTATAATCGAAGTATTATATTAAGGTATTGAATAAATGAATCAGAATTTTGTTTGAATCAAGATTACTTTTCTATGCCACATTCTAAAAATGTTGTATTATTATTTCATGTCTTTTTATATGTACTTTACAATCTTTAATTTCTTGATACATTTTTTTATTATTAAAAATAAATATATACCCCCCCCCCCCCCCAATCCCCTGGAAATAGATATTAAAAAAAAACAGAGATTTGTATAAATCTTAAATCATTAAGAACAAAAAAAAAACCTTTCAAATAATGAAAGATAGAGTGCGTATCAAAACAATATTTTAATATAATAAAGATCTTTGGAGAAAATTGTAGATTATGCCAGAAAGATTTGTGACTTATCAATCATTCACTTTCCATCTTCTTTCATCTTCTGTTTTAAATACATTTACAAGAAATATAATATTCTTGATATATCAATTCTGCGAAAAAAAAAATTCAGTGCGCGAATAATTACTTATTTTTATATACAAATATTGATATTCATTTACTTAAAGAGGCACCTCTCCCTTTAAATATGCATAAAAACGATGTACTGTATATCTCCCTGGTAAAATTATACTAATGATGATATATAATGAGCCACAACACCAGTTTTGGCAAATTCAGACAAATATACCAACCTGTATACTATTATGAAAAAAAGGGCATCTCCTTATCGTGCAACTGAGTGTTGCTGATGGCTTGCGCCATCTATCGGAATAAATATAATCTCGTTGATTTTTAATTATTCCAGAATTGGCCAAAATACCCATTCTTGATTAATCAAGAAAAGCTTATTCCGATAGATGGCACAAGCCATCAGCAACTTTCAGTTGCACGATAAGGAGATGCTCTTTTTTCATAATTATGCACCTTATCCCAGTACAATATCACATTTGTACTATTTTTTCACACTAATGTACTATTGTTTTGGGGTTTTGGCACTCATCAGTACAGGGGCGGCTTCAATTTCATAACATCCTATGAGAGAAGTTATGGAATCGGTCAAATTTACCAAAAAAAGGTGTTCAAGTTGGTAAAGAGGCAATCGTTGATGAGTAATATAAGGGTCACTCATCACTTTCTTACTGCTACTCTTTTTGTGTTGTTTTTCTCTTTTTCTTATTTTTTTTATTATTTTTCTTCTGTATATATCGTTACTAGCCGAATGACCCGGGCAACGCCCGTGTTTTACCCGATTGAATGTTTTGATTCAAATACTATTTGTTACAATTATGAATTGGCGCCTTATATAAATGCATATGTTAGTTAATAACTATAGCCTATGTGCTTTATCTGTCTATGTACTGTTGGCTTCCGTAGGCGTCTCTTACTGGGAAAAAGAAAGAGAGGATTACATTTAGTTATTAACTAATATATGCATTTATTTAAGGAGCGACCCGCTCCAACACAATAGTTACAAAAACGAAGAAGCGAGTGGGGGGGGGGGCAAAGGTGGCGTGATCGTAGCCAACCAATAGGAGAGCGCCATTCCAAAAAAAAAAAAAAGCAAACGGTGACAGAGATGAAAAATGAAGAATTAAGAACGCATGACGCTCGTAACTGTATATAGAATTTCCTTTGTCTCACTGCTTTGTTCTTATGCATACCTCTGGTTAATCCTGTATAGAGTCAGTGACCCTAAATAAAAGCTTTTTGTTGTTGTTGTTGAGTAATATAAGGGAAAGGTGTCCCTCTAGGAACATGAATATCATCCTCCCGTAACTTTATGTTATACACTCATGGACAAAACTTAAGGAAGTTGTACCTTTCAGCATGTATATCGGGATCCAGACAATAACTCTGAAAAAGATATTACAATGACCTTTATTGAAGACACACGAGATAATCAAGTGTGAACAAAATTGTCTCCGTCTCCTTAAAAAATAAAAAAAAAAAAACAAGACCGGCGACATCAAGCAATTTCTACTTCTATAGGTTTTGTGTTTAAATTAATCTACACCGAATAGATAAATCCCTGAAATTGTTATTGATAATTCAATTCAAAGGTATTGTATGGTATTAGAAAATAGAAGAAGATGAAGAAAAATTTTAAGAAGAGGGTGAAATGGTATTCCATGATTATCAATCCTTGTATCAAAGATATCTCTACATTATGAGGGAATAGACTCGGTCTTTACCTTTGAGTACTGTAAGGTAAAATATTTAGTAATATAACTTTAGGAAGAAGAACATGACGGATAAACTGAAGTTATGAAGAAATAAAGAGAGAATTCAATACAGATTATCTTTGCTCGACTGGAAACCCTCACCTGATAAAAAAAACAGAGAAACTAATATATAAAAAGAAGATATATTGAAAATTTTCAAAATACGTTATTAAATTCCAGGTAAAATTTGATTTCTATAAAAAGTAAAGTTTTACATATGCATATTACTAGCCGAATGACCCGGGCAACGCCCGTGTTTTACCCGATTGAATGTTTTTATTCAAATACTATTTGTTACAATTATAAATTGGCGCCTTATATAAATGCATATATTAGTTAATAACTATAGCCTATGTGCTTTATCTGTCTATGTACTGTTGGCTGCTTGCATATTATTATATTTACATATGAATACGGGAAAAAATGGCATTCCGGAATTTTGTAATGTTTCGCAATTACTCTCATCTAAAATCAAAGCCAAAATAAATTAATAGAAAAGTGCAAGAGAAAAAATGAAGATTTACAATAACTTACGAAATAAAATGGATTATCACAAAGAATCTAAAATCACTGATTAAAAATAATCAAAGACACAACTAGAAATATTAAAAGATAATAGAAAGATGATGATAACATATTTACAGAGCTAAAATAAAATGCATAACCAACAATAATTTAATCAAGGACTGGCCATATGTGGGGTTTTATTAGAGGAGAGTTGGTTTATGAGGAAGATCCGAAACAGAGAGAAGAGATATGCAAATAGGAAGTTCGGCATCAAAGGACGACCGTTATCTATGCAAATCGTGTCAATTACTGCACAGATCGATGCAGACGTGGGCAGTAAATTGGAGGAACAGTCTTGAATAAGTAAGGCTTGCAGTAGTCAACGCTACTGCAAAATTGATGCAATAGTGTTCTACTAGCTGGATTACTATTGTTCATCGTGTTACTGTGAAGTTTGAGGGGTAAATACTGCAATGGGTTTCTTTTACTTTATATTTATGCAATATATATATATATAGAATATGTTACTATCGTATTAGCTACAATGATATGTACATGAGGTGTTTATATCAAAAGGTATTGTAAGTTATTTCTTTGTTCCACGCCATGTCTGAAATACTCACTTCACTAATACTATTTTTACACCAATATTAAATTTTCACACCAAATTTTGAAATTTCACACCGATAAGACTTTCGAAGAGTGAATTTAGTTTGAAAGCCAGAACTCTTTTATAATATTAATAATAATAATAATAATAATAATAATAAAAGAAACATTATAATAATTTCATTATCACAGGTTTGCGAATTTCGACAAATTAAAAAAAAAAAAAAGGCACAAGACGCAGCAACTCTTTTAATTAATGTTTCCGTTTGCTGAGAAAGAGCTTGTCCGAAAGCTACTTTAATTAATTAATAAAAAGATTTGAGGCGTCTTATACCTTTTTTAATTTGTAAATTGTGAAAAATATTTTTAATTTAAAAAGATGTGAGTTTCGAATTATTCAAATATTGAAAACGAGTTTGCAGAATTTTGAGACAAAATGACTATATACCAGTATATATATATTTCTACAAATATTTCAATTTGAAAATTTAAAATAGTAAAAAAATATTGACTATTCAATTTATATATATATATTTTTGATTATATAAAATATCAAAAAACAAATCTATGAGAATGTAAAATAAAAATTGCATATTATATAAATAATAAAATCCATCTTAAATACACTCGCTGGATTCATTAAAATTACTAAAAATTAACGTTTTTACATATTTCCTGCAAATTTTGAAATTAACTTTTAAATACTTTTCTGGAAATTTACCAAAGAAAAAAAAAGGTGCTTCAATTAGTAGTTAAAAACTAAATATTTTCCTTAAAATTAATATTTTTTTGTTAATAATATTTTTAGTTTTTGACAAAAATAACATTGTGACTTATTTTTCTAATAAACAAACCGTTTACTAAATTAGGAAAATTGGGTGGAGTGGAGAAAAAGGGAAATGAAGTAGTAATTGCTATTATAAAAATTAAGAAATAATCAATATTTAAATTGCCGCAGAGTGCACGACAAAAAAAAAACTAATTAATTTTTTCTTTTACAGAGTCGCCAGACGTCATTAGCAGTCGGGTCCTTGGTCAAATTTAATTTAATAAAATTGCCGCTCCGAGATACCCCCCCCCCCCCCCCCCCCAAAAAAAAAAAAAAAAAGAACTGTGATTTTGAAATATTTTCGGTTGATTTAATCTTTCTGGTATTTGATTTTATGATTTTTTTTAAGAAATTCTAAAAAAAGAAAAAAAAATGTGTAAAAAAAAAGTTAATGATTGATATTGATAAAAATTATTGGTATATTTTAAATAAAAATAGGATCGAATTAAAACTTAATATCTTTTTAATACGGGAAATTTGATAAGATTTTGTATCTTTGATTTGGAGTTGTTAATTTTAATATCTTATATATATAGTATATATACTCATAGGATGTTATGATATCGAAGCCGTCCCTGTACTGATGAGGGCTGAAACCATGGTATAGAGGTTGTTGGCTTTTTGTCTGAATTTGCATAAACTGGTGTTGTGGTTTATTCTTTGTAATCACTTGTAAAGTATTCGATAAATAATCCCTCTTGAATCAATACTAAAACAAGAACATTAAGTATCCAGAGAAAAAAATCTTAAAAATATATATATTTTAAAATCTCTCAAGCTTTGGGGCAAAAAAAACCCTTCTACGGGATAAAATATCTTACATCATTAAAACACCAATAAAATAAGATTTAAAATTACAATAAAGTGCTTTTGTTTGTTTACATTTGTTTCAATTTTGAAACCCGATTCTTGACCGAAAGCTTGAGAGATTTTAAAATATAAAATATTTTTAAAAGAAACTTTTCCCTGTAGGCTTAATGTTCTTATTTTAACTTGTAAAGTATATTTACTAAGTTGATGCACAATGCCATCCTTCTGATGTATGGTTAAATGAAGAGGTGTATCTTTTAGTATATATATATGCTTATAAATAGCATTAAATATACCAAGAATGGATAAAAAAATTCTTAATATTTTGTTATAAAAAATAAATCAAAAATATTTGATGAAAGAAACTTACGTGGAAAACGTGCCCTGGCGTTTTCTTCCAAGTTGATGGGGCTTGGGTTCAGAGACCATGTTGACGTCTGGAAAAACCCAAAAATGAAATTTCAAAATTGAGAGAAAAGTGGAAAAAAAAATTGATTATAAAAAAAATATATTTTCTCTCTGTTTCAAAATAATTTTAAAAAATAATTTTCAAAAAGGGTTTTAAAAAAATAAAATTCTACAAAGAATTCAAAATAGGTAATTAGGAAAAGCAAAATGTTTAAAAGTGAAAAAATTGAGAAAAACAAACCAAAAATAGTGTTAGAAATAAATTGCTTGCAAAAATAGGCGTTTAAAGCAAAAATCAAATAATGACACAAACGTTTTTTTTAATTTTTTTATTTTACCATTCGACTTTGATGATTGTCTGCGCCATCGTTCTCCTGTATGGATATAAGTTGAAACCAGTAATTTTTATATCTTAAATGCTAATTATAAACAGTTTATTTTGTTTATAAAAAAGTCACCGCCAGCTAAACAACACTCAGGTAGATTCAAAACATTACAAAAACCCTTAGCACAGATCGTATGAAATCAAAATTCCGCCCTATGTTGACCATAGACCCAGTGGCCATAGACTGAAACCATGGTGTTCAGGTAGGCGTTCTGTTATTCTTTTGTCACCGACCCGAGTCCACTTGATTGCACCGACGCTCAATTTGCATAAGCAACCAAACTCTATATCATGCAATAGATTTATAACATTAAGAAAAAGGCATCTACTTATCGTGCAACTGAAAGTTGCTGATGGCTTGCGCCATCTATCGGAATAAATATCAACTATTCTCGTTAATTTTTAATTATTCCAGAATTGGCCAAATCAACGAGAATAGTTGATATTTATTCCGATAGATGGCGCAAGCCATCAGCAACTTTCAGTTGCACGATAAGTAGATGCCTTTTTCTTAATTTATGCACCTTATCCCAGTACAATATTACATTTGTACTATTTTTTTCAGATTTATAACAGTTACAAACAACAACAACAAAAGCTTTATTGAAGAATTCCGCCTTGTAATGATTCGCCATACAAAAGAAAAAAGGTACATAAGGTAACAAGACAAAACTCAAAATAAATAAACTGTGTGTGAGAATTTGGTAATAACGCTGTTTAGATAAATATATACATTATAAATAAAAATAGTTAATTTATACCATTTTATTTTATTACTATCCTTATAACAATTTATAGTGTTTTAACATTTTCTAATTATGGTTCATTATGATTCCTGCACAAGTCCAACAGTGAGTGCAAGTCACCAAATGGGGCTCTGATACCTTATAAATATAAACAAATATTGAATTGTAATGCACACAGAGTAAAATACAATCGCTAATTACCCACCATGATTATTATAGTTATGGGTTAAACGAGGGTAATACGATACGTTATAATTAGACATCCTTGTTAAAAGGAATTCATTTTTAATTAGCTATAATTAACATTAAAACGCGTTATTAATAACACATTCATATGATTTAAGTTGCCATCCGATAATAAAATACATAACAATTATATTCGGCAATACGTGTTGCTAATAAATTGTATATTGTAAAATTAAGTTGATCTTTTCTTCCTCTTACTCCTCGTGAGTGTATTTGTTGACCAGTGGTCATTAAATTTGTTTTAATTGTCAAAAAATACGTGTTGCCTTCTACATATATCATCTAATATTATCTCTATAGACTTTGCTACAATGTGATAAAATTTATTTAATTCAAATTTATACTAATTATAAAGCTATATTATAACAATAAAAGGTATTAAAATTGTATCCACACTTATATAATTATGTTTAAAATAAAAATGGCATATCCTGACCAGGAGCATATGTGCTTTACAGAAGGCAGAGCGCCATCTAGTGGAACAGAAATCAACTAAACATTGATTTAGCCTGTTCCCTGATATTTATTCCATCATCTGCCTTCTGCAAAGCACATGTGCTTCTGGTCAGGATATGTCATTTTTATTTTTAATATCAACACCTGACCGTTCTATTTTTTATATTATTTTTTCACATATAATTATATGAAAAAACGAAAGAAAAAAATAAAAGATAAAAAATTATATGAAAAAAAAACAATAGAAAAAAGCACTTGTGCTTGTGGTCAGGATATGCTCTCTTTATTTTTTATATATTTAAATTTGAATATATAGTCTGTTTTTCTAGATGAATAAATAAAGAAAGGAACAATGAGCGCTTTGAAATTAAAGGTGTTAACCTACCGGGGAATGAACAACTATCAAAAGAGACTAGAACAACGTGTATGTAAAATGGCAAGTTTTGAAATATAACCGATTTAAATGGCCAAGAATCTGTACAATCATTAGAAGGGCAATTATACCGTGAATAACTCGGTACCTTCCAATTATCCCAATATTCAGTTTAATTGGTAATTGAATGCCATCAACGTTACAACGCACTAATTATTGCCATACAGTTAGTTCCTTTGATCAAAACTTCTGTGATATCTAATATTGTTTTAAATATTTAATTTTGACCACGTTTTCTTTTAACGCGAATTGAAGTAATTAATAATATCGTTTACCTTTACCGTTTGTATATATTCTCTATGAATAAATAAATTGAAATAATTATATTTGACCACTTCTGTGATATTTAATTTTGTTTTAAAATATTTAATTTTGACCACGCTTTTTTAAATAGCGAATTGAAGTAATTAATAGAATCGTTTAACTTTACTGTTTGTATATTTTCTATGAATAAATAAATTGAAATAATTATATTTGACCACTTCTGTGATATTTAATTTTGTTTTAAAATATTTAATTTTGACTACGTTTTCTTTTATCGCGAATTGAAGTAATTAATAGATTCGTTTAACTTTACCGTTTGTATATATTCTCTATGAATAAATAAATTGAAATAATTATATTTGACCATTAATTAATATAGATAATCTTCTAAATATTGAAATACCTTTTTACTCGTGTGTGTGATTTTGTCATTACCATAAGAAATATGCAGATATATATAAATTTATATGATGTTATATATAAAAGCGCGCGCGCTAAACATATAAAAACAATGGCATTAATTTATGGTGATGAATTTACTTTTAATACACAAATAATCGCACATGCACACTGTGGAAAAGGGATGAAGTTCGAAAGCTTGTGCGATCGTCTTCATACGAAAGAAGCTATTCTCTCTGACTTGTGTTTCTCCTTCTGTAGTAATAATGATTGTTTATTGGTATCTTTATTCAAAAGATGTACCTGGTTGAAAAATCATCCAATTTGAAAATTTATAAAAGATGAATTGTAAATATTTAAATCAAGTATTCCGCAAAATATTTCCTTTATAATTTAAGGTAATTAGCAAGCTTTTTAGTTAAAAAAATACTTTCCACAAGCGTTTCTTCCAAGTACGGATTTTCAAATTGAAATAAAGCCTGTGGAAATGTTCTTTAACTTGAAATCTTGCCAATTCTAATAAATTAGAAAAGAAACTCTCTCTTTGGAGTAGTTGATTAAGTATTTAAAATATTTTCTGTTATTTCCACGCGTTTGAAATTTGAATTGGAGTTGATGAGAAAAGTAAAATTATCATGTTTTATTATGATTAACACACAGCAATAACGCGCCATCTATACAAATAAAATGAAAATATTTAAAAGCACGAATGTTTCTTTTATACATAATACAAACTACTACTGTCCTTACTGCGAAGAAAAATATATTGAGAGGGCTTGGCTCATCAGTGGTGAACCCTCTCAGCGGTTTCGCCAATTTAATCCACCAGTATTCGCATATTCGCAGTAAGGATAGTAGTAGTTGTATTATGTATAAAAGAAACACTCGTGCTTTTAAATCCTTTCATATTTTATATGTATTATGATTATTAATCATCATAACAATCATCATCGCCTCTATTACACAGCTACAATAGAAGGAAACAATACACAGAATTCTACCAGCCCCATGATTGGCTGACATGATTGATATCCGTCCCCAACTTTCTTCCTTTGTTATTTATATTACTGTAGATAAACTTTGAGTGATCTGTATTACCATTCTGTTTGTTTTCCTCAGTTTTCCTTCCACCCCCGTATTTGGAGAGATAATTAATAATATTAATTATTATTAAAGTATAATGAGGAAATATTGTCTTGCCAAATATAGGTGAGATTAGTTGAAAATGATTCACATTTCTCAATTCGTTTTAATTAGTTTCCAAAAAAAAAATATTTAGAAACTATTATTATTTATTCTTTCAACAGTTGTCAACATGGTGAATAATGAAGAGAAATAGTAATTAAGAGTTTTATTCCTCATTAAATTTCACTATTTCATTAGAAATGGCTAACAAGAGAGAGAGAGAAAGAAAGAAGGCTATGTAAATTTAAAACATAAAAAGACGAAGTAATTAAAACTAGAGATCGTATTATTGTACATAAGTATTATTAGAGATTGAGTATCTCAATATTTTTATAAAATAGACTAGCGGACGTACCCGGCTTCGCCCGGGTTTTACCCGAGTAAAGGTTTGTCTAACGAACATTTGTTAAAACAATTCTCTATAAACTTATTTTTAAAAAATAATAGATATATTTGGATAATTTGAAACTCGTAAATTTGAATCTCTCGATAAAGTGAACATTTTTTCCCGGTCCCTTGAAAAATACTCGATAAGTTGAATAAAATCAATATTAATTGGTTCCCTCGGTAATTGGAAGTTAAAGGAATAGTATCTTGCCTTGGAATTGTATCATTATTCTTGTCTCAAATAAATTGCCGTGTCATCCTGAATTTTGTCTTTCCTAATTTTCTACATTACAAAATCATCGCTTTATCTAGTGAACATTTTTTCCCGGTCCCTTGAAAAATACTCGATAACTAACTTTGACTTGTGCGCAATTAATAGGTAGAAAAATTTACATTTGATAAATAATATTTAAGATAATAAACTTAGTGATAATAAAACTTATAGATAAAAAAACTTGTTATCATCGTCGCAATGGGGGCGCTGCTTGCGAGTTAAATCTACAAATCTGCAAATAACTCTAAGGATATTCAAGATATTCAAGAAATTATTTTTCAGAAACCTTCCCAGTACTATACTAAATAACTTCCCAAAGTTTCATGGCGTTCCAATGAGTGGTTTGGTCAGGCATAAAGGACAGACAGACACACACACGCATACATTCATTTATATATCAACACTAGACGAATGACCCGGGCAACGCCCGGGTTTTACCCGATTAAATGTTTTTATTCAAATAATGATCGTTACGAATATTTATTCTGCTCGAATGAATGTTTTTCTGTTAGAATTTTGTTCCTGCGTACAGAATAATGAACTGGTTTCACCCGTGGTCTCTGCTTTTTGGAATTTTTCCCGATATAATTATGTATCTAATAATCAAACATGATACAGCAATATCGTCATCATCATTTTCTGACTAAAAATATATAGTTTTAATTAAAAAAATTTAAAATGTAAAAAAAAGTTCTTCAAATGAAAAAAGAAATAGCCAAAAATACTAATCAAAATGCAGCCGAAAATTTTCCTCAGGTTTATAAAAAGCGACATGCAAAATTTGGTACCAATTGGTTCAGTAGTTTTTGAGTTTATCGCGAAACAGACAGACAGACAGAAATTGACTTTTATATATATAGAGATAATAGAGTCTACTATTAAAACAAAATTAAAAGCCTTTTATTAAAGCAATTTACACAGACTGGTTTCGGAATCCAAAGATGAAGAAAAAAGACAAAATTTGTTTGAAATCGACAATATGTAAATAAGTGATCAGCTATTCAAATATTTGTTGGTAAGACATAATTGGTTGTCTTTTAGTCATCATATTTCCTCTATAGTCCTGATAGGTTTGTTATTTTCTGAGTAAGGTTGAATATAGTGGAATCACTGGCTTGATTAACAACTGACGAGCCAAGCCCCCTCCCAATATTCTGTAGTAAGGACAGTAGAAATTTGTTTTATGTGTAAAAGAAGAATCTTTAATGATTTCATTTCTTATATATATAGATGGCGCGTTATATTGGCTTATAAATACTATATAGTAAATATTATTATATCTATGACAATAATGTTTTATTGAAGGTGTTATAGCTTCTCCAACATATGAGATTACAGGTTGATATGTTTCATTTTTTAATTGGCATGAATCTAAACAAGAGAATGGCTGTGTTTGGCAATATAGAAAAAAGCTTTTTTTACATTTACAGCGGTTAACTTCTACAATTTTGTCAAAGGTGAGACATTGATGATGAGTCAATTATAGACAATCAAATTGAACGATCAGAGCTAATATTTATACATATAAAATGAAAGGATTTAAAAGCACGAATGTTTCTTTTATACACAATACAAACTTCTACTGTCCATACTGCGGTGAAAATTATATTGGGAGGGCTTGGCTCATCAGTGGTGAACCCTCCCAGCGGTTTTTCCAATTTAATCCACCAGACCGCTTCTCAGAGCTCTAATACTGTATTGGACGATTCTGATTATATACGCAGCACTGAAGGATGGAATCTCAGAAATGGTTTTCAAGAAACCTATTGACATAAGCTTGTAGGACAGTAAAATTACACCACTGATGAGCCAAGCCCTCCCAATATATTTTTCATCGCAGTAAGGACAGTATAAGTTTGTATTATGTATAAAAGAAACATGCGTGCTTTTAAATACTTTCATTATATATATATAGGACGCGTTATTGCTTTGTGTTAATTTATTTATATATATATTGAAAATTTAAAAGATGTTAAATTATTTTGCAATAAAAATTCTAATTCAAACCTAGATACTGATGAGGTAAAACATTAAGAACGGTCCAAGGGTGGCGTGTTTGTCCAACTTGTCCACCACGCAATATGGCAGTAATGTTGTTGGGACATCATAATGTGGTGTACTTTGTCATTTAGGACAATGGCTTCCCCCACTTTGGTTGGTTGTTGAGTGGATCCTCATTCTGCTGATGTCCGTGTACTTTCTGTTATACGTCATCAAGTGCCCTCCACGGAACTCTAACTTGCCCCTTGTCATGATTGTTAATCATAATTTCCTTGCTTAAAACTATATATATACATGATTATTTATGGTATTCAAGAAAACACACACTATGGACATTAGGTTTTAAGACAGTTGAATAATATATAAATATTTTCATCGAGAAAGGCTCATCCCCAAACAATAAAGATAAGGTCTGTC
This sequence comes from Cordylochernes scorpioides, assembly GCA_030710605.1. Classification (NCBI taxonomy): domain Eukaryota; kingdom Metazoa; phylum Arthropoda; class Arachnida; order Pseudoscorpiones; family Chernetidae; genus Cordylochernes; species Cordylochernes scorpioides. The sequence goes on along the minus strand of CP092881.1, from coordinate 8,164,494 downwards.
AGCCATTAATTAAACATAAGATAATAACGTGTCATCTATAGATAAGAAATAAAACGACGAAACATGAAGATTTCTCTCCTCAAACCAAATGAAACAAATTTAAATCTCGAGATAACGTTCAACCAGCACGTATCCTCCACCATGTACGTATATTTTCAAATATTTGTTATTAACACACAAGGAATGTAATTCTCTCCCTTTCAATACCATAAATATTTAAAATATGTAAATAATAATTTGTATATAAAAATAGTATTCACAATCAATTTATTATCGTGATATTCCTGTTGAAGAACTGACAAGACCGAAAGCTTGAAAATAAAAAAGTTGAACAAGAAACTTAACCCTGGAAGCTTTATTTATTTTATAAATTTATACTGTCCTTACTATGATGTAGAATAATGATTTTTGGTTCAGTTTCTTATATACATATATACTAATGGATTAGCTTATAGACACACATACGACACCGAATGTCAGATATGTTGTATTGAAGGCATACCTTGCCGGCCCATCTGTGATATCTGGATGTTAGCACGTGGCTGAAACGAAATGAACTGCGCCTGCGTCACTTAATTGGCGCCGAGACTCAGAAGAGTGCCAAATGATGGATTAATAGGACGGATATTATACAAATGGCCATCTGCTCTGTCCAGGCTCTGCACGACTGAAAGTTGATTGTATATATATGTATTTCTTTACTTATGTCCATACTTCAATCAAAATACCTTTTCCAAGAGTTAAGCATCAGTATCGGTATAAAAGGTAAACAACCAAATGTAAATAAGTGATCAGCTATTCAGATTTCTGTTGGTAAGACACCACACCCATTTGTTGTCTTTTAGTCATCTTATTTCCTCCAGAGTCCTGATAGTTTTGTTATTTTCTGAGTCAAGTTGAATATAGTAGACTTACTGGCTTGATTGACCACTGAATGGCGAATCTGGCGAATCCGCCTGAAGTGTTCATCGCTGATGAACCAGGTTCTCCTATTATTTTATCATATTGCAGTAAGGTCAGTAGAAAATTGTTTTATTTCAAAAGAAGCACACGTGTCGAAAATAGTTAAATTTCTTATAACAGATAGCGTGCCAAAGCTAATATTATAAAGTATGTAAAATGTGCATATAAATGTGTATGCTTATATACCAAATGTGTACATGTTTCTTTATCTTCTCGTTAAGAAGGAAATGAAAATGATGTAATCACACAAAAAGCAGGTGAAAGGTTTATTAAAAAAAATCTATTTAACTCTAAATTATTATGAAAAAAGTTATCTCCTTATCGTGCAACTGAAAGTTGCTGATAGCTTGCGCCATCTATCGGAATAAATATCAACTATTCTCGTTGATTTTTAATTATTCCATAATAGGCCAAATACCCATTCTTGATTAATCAAGAAAAGCTAACCACGGACGCGTTTCGGGCTGTTGGCCCTCATCATTCAAGATGATTAATCAAGAATGGGTATTTGGCCATTTCTGGAATAATTAAAAATCAACGAGAATACTTAATATTTATTTCTATAGATGGCGCAAGCCATCAGCAACTTTCAGTTGCACGATAAGGAGATGTCTTTTTTCATAATTATGCACCTTATCCCAGTACAATATCACATTTGTACTATTTTTCTAAATTATTAATTCGATTTTTGTTGTGATATATATGAATGATAAAATTTATATTATAATAAATATGCTTTCAAATATTTATGATATTTAAAAATAATATGTTTATCGATTTTCTCTATCTGTAAAAAGTATACATATATTGTCAATATCTTCAGTCTGTGTTTAAACATATTTACATATGTCTTCACTATATATCAACTGTATAGAAAGGAAGCCAATTTTACAGGCTTACTACAATTTGAAGAAATGTCTTTTTACCAAGGACAAATAAATATCCCATTTTTCTTTGAATTTTCATAGTAAGAATTGAAAATATTTGATTAATATAAATCAATCATTTATTTATGGAAAATGAAAACAAAAAATAGTTTTTTAATCAACAGATAGCTCGAATAATTTATTAAAGCAAATAAAATTTTCTCAATATGGACTTCCACATTTTTCTATATTATTCTATTTTGGAAATTGAGATAGTGTTATAATTTTAAAAAAGTTGAAATTCATAGAATTCAACATTCAAATAAAAACGGCACATCTATGATCGAGAATGAACGGGGTTTGTTTTACATGAGATATTTCGGCGATCAAGAACGACTTTCAATAAACTGAAAAAGACGTACGCCCTGATTATCGAAAGACCAATCAATAGACCTGTTATTACTGATCCAAGATGTGCCGTTTTTATTCAAGCATTTTAAATTCCTACGGCTAGTAAATGTTTTTATTTTTTCGACGTTTCGACAAAAAGCTTTCATTCTCGTCAGGTGGAAATAAAAGTTAAAGAATTTGGCAAAACGTTAAAGATTATTGAATGAGAGAGAGAGACGACCAGGCAACCTCTATTTTCATGATTGTAAATTCCATTGTTTGAAATATCATATAAAAGGAGAATGATCCAATACAATATTAGAGCTCTAAAGAAGAGGTCTAGTAAATCAAATTGGCGAAACCGCTGGGAAGGTTCACCACTGATGATCCAAGCCCTCCCAATATATTTTCATTGCAGTAAGGACAGTAGAAGTTTGATTTATTTGTGAAAAAAAGAAACATTCGCGCGTTTTGGTGTTTTCATTTGTATTATATAGATGGCGCGTTATTGCTAAGTGATAAATTCAATTAAACAAAAACCTACTGTCCTTGTTGCTATGTAAATATACTAATGGTTCCTGGCTCATCAGTGGTGAACCCTCTCAGCAGTTTCGCCAGTTTGATCCACTTTTACGCTCTTATATAATTTTTGGTGCTCTCTCTCTTTTATCTATCCAATACTTCAAAGGAACTTTTAGTAAGGTATCGGAGTTGGAATTCAGTTTATTGGAAAAAGAAAAATAGACGCTGAATAGATTCTGGAAAACCTTAATTATATTAAACCAATATTATCATATTTAACCAAATGTGTTTTATACCGCGTTGGTTATATAGACATACCTTATAATTACATTTACTCAATTTATCAATTATATATTTAACTTAATATAATGATATGAAAATATATTTTTATATTTATAAATGGGAATATTAAACACTAACAAAAAGAAATATTAAAGAATTAAGTTTTAAATATATTTTTCTGCACACGCACATTATTTTTTATAGAAAAAACAATTGAAAACTTTATAAAAGATCAATAATTAAAAAATATATCACTGGCATATTTTAGAGAAGAACCAAATAAATGAAATTATAATATAAAATATTAGGAACCAAAGTTAAACATATGCGGTGAACTTACAGTAAAAAGTCAGTCTCTTACTGCCCAACATGATTAGCATGGTCTGTACCACGTGCACAGTAGAACGTCTCTTTAGCGGACACATATCTACAAAGTAGAATTTTCATTTGTAAAATTACCATTTTTACTATTTGGCAACTCTCGGGTAAGAGGACACCTCTCCCTAAAGGACGCTTTGGCTCTGCAATTAGGTGTTGTCGTTTACAGGGAGGTTCTACTGTATTTTGTATGAGCAAAAACAGATATAAAAATTTAGCTAAGGTTTTATTCCACTTTTTGATTCCATCTTTACATCATTTTATTATCATAATGTATTTTTAACTGATGTTACGATGTTTGTAAAAAATATTTTAGGAAGGTTTATCTTTTGCTGAATGCCATAATTTGATAAAAGTAGAAAAAATAAATATTTATTTCATTATTAAGTAGGTTCTTTTATTTCTTTTTAAGAAAAATTCCCCAATAAAATATCTCTCACAGTTTTACGAGATAACTAAATATCAACACATATTAATTTTTTTAAAATGGCATCTCGAAAAAATATGGTCAAAATGTTTTTAATTAATAAAACATATATATGAATTAAAAATAAAGAAGGAATCTCCTGACCACGAGCACATGTGCTTTTTAGATGGCAGATGTGCTCGTGGTCATGAAATGCCTTCTTTATTTTTAATATCAACACCTGACCCACTTATCTTTTATTTTTTTCTATTTGTTTTTTCATATATATGAATAAAAAAGAAAAAATAAATATTATATTTTTTAAATGTCTCTCTCTATATATAATAATAATAATACAATTAAGATATAGTATCGAATTTAAAAAAATAAACTTTTTAAACCCGATATAATATTTGTTAAAATATTCATAGAAGGGTTGAATAAAAATTGTAAAAACTCAATAAAAACCTAAAGAATTGATCATCCCCATCCCCATTTGACCTGGAATTTCCCGGCCAAATTGGTCTCCAATAATTCGATGTGGACAATCAATCAACATCTTTTATCAATCAAATATCGATAGAAGATCTCTTCTCCTTTAAACCTGATTTAATCATACCATTAATGATGATAAATTATCAGTGAATGGAGAAATTATTGAATTTTTCTTTGCTCTCTTTTCCGATTAAACTAATCGTAATGATGAGTCTATTGGATTACACTCATGGACAAAACTTAAGGAAGTTGTACCTTTTACCATGTATATCAGGATTCAGACAATAACTCTGAAAGTGATTACAGTGACCTTTATTGAAGACATAGGAGATAACCAAGTATGAACAAAATTGTCCCTGTCTCCTTCAAAATAAAAGACGAGTGACGACATCAAAGAATTTACACTTCCTTAAGATTTGTCCATGAGATTATTATAATCATGAATTAGACATGAGAGTTGTCGTGTAATAAAATATAATATTGTACACGAAGGTTTAAGCGCCAGGTAAAATAAAAATGGAATTTATTTTAGCATTCAACTTATTTTTTATTAATTCTTATTAATGATCAGAAATGAAAATTCTGTTAATACCTTATGGAACTCATGGAATCAAAGCCAGCTTAAGACTGAAGAAAGTCATTAACTCGAAACTAAGATCTCCGGGTGGACGTTCGGAATTTTCCGATGCTGGTGTTCTAAGATGGCGGAGACATAGCGCATAATGGTTGTGTTTGTTAAGACGTGCGAGGTATCTTTGCTCTGATAATATTCTAATAATATTTCCATATACATTCATGGACAAAACTTTAGGAAGTGGAAAGTCTTTATTTTTTATTTAATTTTTTTTTGAAGGAGACAGATGGAATTTTGTACACACTTTCTTATCTCGTTTATCTTCAATAAAATTCACTGTAATATCTTTCAGAGTTACGATGTACTAGAGCGCCATCTGTTATCAAATTATAAAACTATTTTTGAGGCGTATTATTGTCAGAATTATTGTCTGAATCTCGATATACATGTTAAAAGGAACAACTTCCTTAAGTTTAGTCCATGAGTATTTATTCTAACGTGCCTTGCGATGTGTAACCTAATTGGAGTTATAAAGATTGTTTCCCAGTTTAACCAAATTTAACAACCCGCATCTCTAATTATAACACAATTAAAGTGAGCACAATCTTCCCAATTAACAAAGCGATTGATTAGGTAAATTTAACAAAACTCACGTTTCACCTGAACGTTCCCATCTTTCACATTTTAGAAGAATTATCTCGTGAGAAACTAGCAACACCTTCGTTAAATAAAATTTAACACACTTGATAATTGCTATAATTAAGCAATATTCATCTTTTGCATTTAGAACTATAAGGAAGTGTTTAGTCTATTCAATTATCCCACAAGCTTTCGGATATGTCTCTCCTTCAAAAGGTACTAGAAATATAGCTACAAAGCTATAAATGTATAACCGATGTAATTTTCCGGCGTGTCTAATTATAGTTTGAGAAGCTATAACGCCATGTGAAAATAATTCTTTCTTTTACTGCATCACCACTGATGAGCCAAGCCCTCCCAATATATTTTTCATCGCAGTAAGGACAGTAGAAGTTCGTTTTATGTATAAAATAAACATTCGCGCTTTTAAATCCTTCTATTTTATGATCAAAATTTCGTTAATGTCTTTATCATGAAATTCTCTGAAATTTGGATTATAGATTATAAACACAAGGTAATAAGACCAAATCCAAATAAATAGTGTGTTAAGTTTCTGTAACAGCGTTGTTACCATCTTTAGACAAAAGTACTGAATGTCTGAATGAACTGAATTCGCTACTTTTGTCTGAAGATGGTAACAACGCTGTTACCGAACGTCACAAACTATTTATTTATTTGATCTTATTACCTTGTGTTTCTCTGAAGCCAAGTGTAATATTCTACTGTTCTTTACGTTTACGTTTATAGTAAAGAATCCTATAGTGATGTTTATAGTTTGTGTGCTTATACATAGCATAAACAACATTCCAGTGTCGTATAAATAAGCAGAATCGTTCAGCCCAATAGTAAGCCTCTAAAAGATAGTATAGTAGCTTATATTTCTATTCAGTTTGAAAAATAGTACAAAAATGAAATTGCTCTTGGATTAGGTCGATAAATTTAGAAAAAATGGCACATTTCCTGATTGTGTAACTAAAGATTTCTAATGGCGCTTTCGCCAAATATCGGGAAAAAATAACAACTAAGCGTTGATTTAACGATATTTGTTCAACAAAATCAACGTTTAGTTAATATTTATTCCGATAGATGGCCTAAACTATCAGTGACATTTATTTACACGATCAGAAGATGCCTTAATATCATTTTACTCAGGAGAAGAATTAACACAGAAATATCCTTCTTAAAACTGATATATTACAAGGAAATATAGAAGAGTGCAATAGAGGCAGAATTGCGAGAATAGATTTTTAAAAAGCGGTGTATTTGTCTATGAATTGGACTTTCAACAGAAGCTGTTTGGAAGGTTTCTTGTATTTACGGGTATTGTTAGGGGTGGCGTTAAGCAAGTTTCTTATAGTTTGTTGGGAGCATTGATGATGAAGGGTTGATGCAATCTTCAAGAGAAGAGAGATATTACTATTTTGTTTGTGTTTTGTATGTGTTGTGTTGTTGTTGTTATGTTTGTCTAAGGATTCAGTTTAACGTTAAAAACTCCACTAACCCAAGTCATCTAGTTTCGAAAGAAATAGTAGAGAGAACTGTCATTTATAACATTAATAATTTAAGATCATGGACCGTTTTTCTTTGTTGGTTGTAAGGAACATTGTTTGAAGTTCCCTCCATATTAAAGCTCTTTTTAAAAAAGAATAACAAATATACAAGTAATATAGGTATTAATAATATAGGAGATAAATGTATGTTAGTCAATATAAATGTAAACAGTCTACATCACAATAACGAGGGACATCAGTACGAAAGGCGTACTTATTTTACTTCTATTTTTTTTATAGAAAATTACTATTAATATATTATTTTTTATTATATATATCATTTCAAAAGTGGAGAAATTCATAAAATAATATCCATAAATAAATAATTAACATATATTGGATCTAAATTAAAATATTTTATTCAACCAATATATATTGATCTATGAAAATCACCTTTCCCGTCAAAACAGACGCTAAAACCAACCGCCAACTAATGACCGTCTCAGCAAACAGGTCGGTAACAAAGCCACAACACCAGCTTTGGCAAACTGAAAAGCGTCCACCTAGAGACCAAGGTTTCGGGCTAATGGTCCTCGTCAGTCTAGGGCGGACTTTATTCCATGAGATTCACACGGGGGATCTAATGGAGTCTTGACAATCTGCAAAAGAGGTGTTTATCTGTCAAAATGGCTAGGCAGAAATCTATGGCCAAATTATTGATGGAAATATATATCCGGGATAATATTTATATATATAAAGATAAACTCACCTCTCCCGTCAAAATAGACGTCAAAGCTAGACACAATCTCTCATAAAAATTTCCACTTTCATATTTTAAAAAGATACGAAAAACTAATTTTAATTAATACAGTAGAAAAATAAATTTATGCGAAAGAGAGAATTATTTTTTAAAAAATAATGCCAGAAAAAAAACCTTTTGACTCTTTTTAAAATTGAAAAAAAAAATGTCGATTCCACATTATTTATTTTCCTTAAAAATCTAATTAATAATTTGAATTATTTTTCTTTTTTTTTTAAGAGCTCATTCAGAACTTTTAAATATGCCCCATTCAAAGTTTTTGTATGGAATATTTTAAAAAACAACAAAAAAAGTCATATTTTCTAGTTTACTTTGAAAGTATAATTTTTCAAAATATTTATATTTTAGAAAGGATGTGTGACTATTTATATTAATTTGACTTAATTAATTGATAAAAAACTTAATGAATATGTTAATGAACAAGTTAGATGTTGCGTGTTAATTTTGGGCCCGTTCTAAAAATCCTTTTTTTCTATTCTTATATAAGGGATTGATATTTTTTCGAAGAATTTTGGTTTATAAATAATGATCTCAAATTCTTTGTATAAAACACTAATTGACCATTGAGAAAAATCTTTTAAAAGATTTGTCTTGTTTATTTTAATTGGGTAAAATAAAGCATCTAATAGCTTATATTGATTCTCTCTTTTTAATTCCAAATAATTCCATAGAATAGATAAACATTATAATGATACACCTAAACCTCGCTTTGCGTAGTTTCTTTTTGCGTTTTTTTCGAAGTTGCGCCGCTGCTTAATTTTTACTGATTTTCACTGTGCGTCGTTAGATTTTCGAAGTTATTTGGATTCGAGTCTTTAATTTTTTTTTTTTTTCCTAAAATATGGCAACACCTTTGTTTTTGATTGAGCCTTCACATATTTTCACTTTGCGTCGTGTTTTTTTGGAACGTAACCCCGACGCAAAGCGAGGTATGGGTGTATTGTGTTGGATCATTTTTGAAGACAACTCTCAGATTTATAAAATTAATTTATTAAACTTTAAACATTTTTAGATATATATAGAGAGAAACGAGTTAATTACCTCGTGTATTTAAGGCAACAATCATCTAATTTACATACATCGTTCTAACTAGATTCAAATTGTGCAAAACAGACGACAAAAAATAAATAAATAAATTGATAATAGAGAGTAAGTTCCTATTTTTTACAAGCTTTCACATTCAAAGCTCACCATTTTCTTGCTTCATATTGATGAGAAATTTCTAAATCATGGTGGATGCAATCTTAAAGAGAAAAATGAGATATCACTATTTTGTTTGAGTTGTGTATGTGTTTGTTGTTGTTTTGATCTAAAGATGCTGTTTAACGTTAAAAACTCCTCTAACCCAGGTCATCTAGTTTGGAAATAAATGATAAAGAGAACTTTACCATTTATTTTTTTAATAAGGTAATAAATAATTTATATTTAATTTAAATTGTATAACGAAAGAAATGTAAAACTTATTAATATTCTGTGACAATCTGATATTATAATCATTTTATTAACGCTGAAATATTTCTGTTTAAATTTTGAAAACCATTTTTTTTAAATCAGACTATATATATAAACCTTTTTTTCAAACAAAAATAATGTAATATATTTTTCTCTCTGTATATAATAGGTATTTAAAATATGTATATAATAATGTGTATATAAAAAAATGTATTTTTTATTAAGTGGTTAAAGTGATAATCCTGTTAAAGAACTGACGAGTCCGAAAGCTTGAAAATAAAAATAAAAGTTGTACAAGAAACTTAACTCTGGAAGCTTCATTTATTTTATAATAAAAGTTTTTGCAAAAGTTTTATTTAAGACACAGTTCACTAGTCGGTCATAGATTTCCTCAATTTTATAATTTGTTCAAAATAATTTAGACATCTTATGTGGTGCACTTACAGTAAAAGCAGTCGCCTACTTCTACCCACCATGATTATCATGGCCTGTACCACGTGTACTAGGGATAAGCAAAAAAAATTGACACCTATTCAAATCATATCTGTTCAAGGTTTGTTTAGGATTCTGAAATGAGGGTTTGTCTATTTTAAAATTATAAAATGAAAGTTCAAAGGTTTGCCAAAGTCCGTATCTAAAAAGCCAATATTTATATACTATATTACATTTTTCTGTGGAAAAATAGACACTTCGGCCAGTTAGAGTTTTTTATTTTCTCAACGCTTCGATAAAAATATTTTTTCTTCGTCAGGAGAAACAAATAAAAATAAAGTATTTGGTAAGTCGTTAAAAATTGTTCTAACTGGCCGAAGTGTCTATTTATCACAGAAATATGAATGCTGGCCAGGCAACCTCTATCCTCAGGATTTATTACATTTATTTATTATATTATAATTTCCTAAATTATAATTTCTCATATTATAATTTACTACTTTATAATTTATTATATTCACAAGGTAATAAGACCAAATAAATAAATAGTCTGTGACGTTTCGGTAACAGCGTTGTTATCATCTTCAGACAAAAGTACTGAATGAGAAATTTTACCACAGCATGTTTTAAATATGTGATAAAATCTCATTCAGTACTTTTGTCTGAAGATGGTAAAAACGCGGTTACCAAGACGTCACACACTATTTATTTATGTGGATTTGGTCTTATCACCTTGTGTTTATAATCTACAGATGTTTGTATAATCCAAATTGTGCCTTATAAATTTCTTAATTTTTCTTTTCTCATATTATAATTTCCTATATTACTTGTATAATTTTTATTCTTTTTAAAAAGAGCTTTCTCTAATATGGAGAGAACTCCAAACAAAGTTCCTTACAACCAACAAAGCAAAACGGTCCATGAATAAATGACGGAATATCTAATTGCTGAGGACACAACACACCAAGTCACGCGTCTCCAGAAATGTGTCTCTCAGTGGTTGTCATGGCGACCACCCACAGGTAAAATACCTTGTTGAACTCGTTTACAACAAAGATCTTTCTCTGTAGAATATTCCTGCTCTTTTTCTTTTTAAAAAGGATATCATTTCGGTTGCTATGGCGACGCTCTCTTAGGACAAATTTTCCTTCTCTTTCAACAGGCGACCCTTTGTTGAACTCTTTTACTACGAAGATGTTCGGATATCTTTATAGAATTTCTGTTTGCAAACTTTTCTTTTCTTTATTTGGTGTTTAAACTGTATCGTATCTATAACATTGATGAATACTGAAATTTGCACGTTTTTTGCTTATTCCTAATACACGTGGTACAGGCCATGATAATCATGATGGGTAGAAGTAGCCGACTGCTTTTATTGTAAGTGTACCACATGTCTACACATGTAAAAAGCAGTTTGCCTTTTGCACTTACAAATGTGCCAGAGCTCCCCGTTTGGTTACTTGCACTAGCTGGTGGGGTTGGATTTTTTGTAAGAATAGGGGGCAATTGGAGCATTTTTTACATTGAAAGAAAGTGTCCAATGCGGGATTCTATCCCGGGTCGTAGCGGTAAAAAAAACCAATGGTTTAGACCATCCTTCCACCGACTCCCCACTTATTAGTAACTAGCCGAATGACCCGGGCAACACCCGTGTTTTACCCGATTGAATGTTTTTATTCAAATACTATTTGTTACAATTATAAATTGGCGCCTTATATAAATGCATATGTTAGTTAATAACTATAGCCTATGTGCTTTATCTGTCTATGTACTGTTGGCTTCCGTAGGCGTCTCTTACTGGGAAAAAGAAAGAGAGGATTTCCATTTAGTTATTAACTAATATATGCATTTATTTAAGGAGCGACCCGCTCCAACACAATAGTTACAAAAAACAAAAAGCGAGTGGAGGGGGCATGATGGGGGGTGGGGGGCAAAGGTGGCGTGATCGTAGCCAACCAATAGGAGAACGCCATTCCAAAAAAAAAAAAGCAAACGGTGACAGAGATAAGGAATTATTAAGAACGCATGACGCTTGTAACTGTATATAGAATGTGTGAATGTATAATACCAGGACACACTCTATTTTATATAAGCCGTTCTATACCAGTTCTATAATCTAATAGCTATAGCTTAGATTTTACTGTCTATGTAAATGGATATGTAAATATACGTATAAAATAGAAAACAAGAGCATATACAAGAGTTAGACAAGAAAGTATAAATGTAGACCGTCTATATCACAATAACGAGGGACAACAATACGAAACGCGTACTTAGTTCTGTTTATTTATCAATAATAATTATTATTATTATATTTGTTTCTTTATTATATATTAGATTTTATATATTATTATCATTATTATCTACTTATATATTTGCCTTATTCTGTCTGTTTGTCTGTTTGTCTGTTTGAAGCTCACGGATGGGATTTTTCATAACCATCGGTGGTTCAGTGGTAGAATGCTCGCCTGCCACGCGGGCGGCCCGGGTTCGATTCCCGGCCGATGCATTTTTTTTTTTTTTTACAATTTTTAAAACTCATTTATATATTATACAAGAATGACATCCACGGCGCCAATTTATAATTGTAACGAATAGTATTTGAATAAAAGCATTTAATCGGGTAAAACCCGGGCGTTGCCCGGGTCATTCGTATATAATAATTGTATAAACGAATGCAAGACAAAATCACCGCGAATGTTTCTTTTTTTTAAGGCAATTTCTTTTTAAGGCAATTATCGTTATTTATCGTTAATTTTTGTTCCGATTTTATTGAAAAAAAAACGATATGGTGCCTTTAAAAAACATTTTAAAATATATACGCACTCGGGTAAAACCCGGGCGTTGCCCGGGCCATTCGTCTAGTATTGGATAAATGCATATATGCTTTTAGTCAGGATATGCCTTCTTTATTTTTATTATTATCATTATATTAATTTTTACTATATATTTTTTATAATGTTAACTTTGACTTTAAATTATATATATATATATATATATATATATATATATATATATATAGATGTGGAGATATGTGTAGTACTTCGGTGGAGTACAACTCTCTTGAATCTTCTAATTGTCTTCAAATAAAATAAAATAAATAATAATATTACAGGTTACAGGTCCTAGTGGACATGGCATCTGCCCGGTAAGCGGAACACTGTGGGTTCGATTCCCATCCCTGGACACTTTTATTTTTTCCGTTTATAATTACTATTCACAATTCATCCTTTCATACCTCATTCCTAAGGTTAGAAATAATCGTTATTTCTCCTTAAAATAAATTTTGATTTTTCGTTGAAAAGAAACACATTCCGGATAATTTTCAAATGTCGTTTTACAATCACAAGCCGCATTATATTATATTGAATAATACTATTATTCAGATATATGCAAATGAAGATAAATGAAATAAACACTTTATTCCAACGCGCAGATCAATACTTAATAAAAGAAATATTTTTAAATATTATCTCTGATCAATATTTTTAAAGCTCTTAATTTTATTGGTCAAAACTTTAGCTTGTTAAACTGATTTTATTTTTAACAAGTCAAATATCTCATGAATTTTAATTAAGGTTTATTAATATTCTTTAACTTTATATGGTAGAATATATTAAAGTAATTTATATTCTCAAGGCCATAATTATTTTAATAAATTAAGGATGTCAAAAAACAGTCTATTAAATTTATTTTTGTAAAATATAATTATTAATATTATATAGCGCGCTATTATATAAATCAATCTAAAGTTTTGTAAATATTTTTGATATAATTCTAAATATATATTTTATAATGTAATTTTATTTGTATAGAAGAAGGCTAGCGCCATCTATTGACAAAAATAAGAACTAATAAATATATACATATGTATATATGTGTGCGAATATTTTGTGGGTTGTTTTAATAATGAAAATTTATTGGAAGATATTTACATATTCTGGATCCAATTCATATTTTTACATATAAACCTATATTCCTTTAAATGTTTTATGGTGAATTGTTTCTTCTATTGTTTCTGGGGGCAATCTACCGCAGACGATGCAAAGCGTTCGCCATTATTGGATTACTACTTCCAGGTTCTTTTGGTTAATTATTTCTCTCGGCTGCTTAGCTAGAGAAATCTGTTGTACTGAAGGAAATATTACATTCAGCCTTTATTATGTTCATTTTTACCCATTTACACATATTCTTATATTTATTTATTGTATATTTAATCGGCACATATTCTATCTGTATGTATCATATTGTAACGCAGAAAATTAGGAAAGACAGAATTACACGGAATTTTCATAGAATAATAAATAATTTGCTACAATATTTATTTCACAAATTTATATATGCATTGATATATATTATCATCAAATACATCACTATATATATATTAAAAAACGAAATAAAAAAAATAAAAGATAAAAAGATCAGGTGTTGAAATCAATATTAATATTTTCTCTTCTAAATATCTTCTATTTTTTTTTATTTCGTTTTTTAATGTGCTAAGCGTATTTACGCAAGTTTGGCCTTAAATACCCATTTCTTGGTTTTTCAGGAAGCCATTGGGATCAAAAAATATTTTTTGGTCGCAATGGTTCAGCCTACTCCACGCTGACGAGCGCCAAAAGCGCGAAACGCGTTCGTGGATGGCTTTTCTTGATTTATCAAGAAATTGGGCTGGCCAAATATCAGGGAACAGGCTAAATCAATGTTTAGTTGATTTCTGTTCCACCAGATGGCGCTCTGCCTTCTGTAAAGCACATGTGCTCTTGGTCAGGATATGCCATTTTTTATTATATATATATATACTAGACGAATGACCCGGGCAACGCCCGGGTTTACCCGATTAAATGTTTTATTCAAACACTATTCGTTACAATTATAAATTGGCGCCGTGGATGTCACTCTTGTGAAACGTCCCGCTCCAAACTTTACAGTCAGATTAGTTACGATATAAATCTTCAAATCGAGCGAGCGTCTATAAATATTTCGATTTAGATCAAGTATTCTAATTATTAAGCGAACTATTATTAATAAAATTTTGAGAAGATTTCGATTTTAAACGTATTTATAACCTTGATAGAGGGCGCTGTTCGTGAGCTAAGTAGAATAATTTGAATATATAGTTTTAATATTTAATTTATATATAATTTAAAATAGCCTATCGTTTTCCTCGTATTTTTTACCTATGTATGGAAATTTTGGTTTGAATTAGTGAACTACTGCGAATTTGTATACCGGACATACAAACCAACAAACAAACAAACAAACATACAAACATTCATTTTTATATATATAGAAGATATAATATAAATGAGTTTTAAAAATTGTTAAAAAAAAATGCATCGGCCGGGAATCGAACCCGGGCCGCCCGCGTGGCAGGCGAGCATTCTACCACTGAGCCACAGATGCGTATACAAAATGGCCATATTTGGGTATTCATTCCATTCCGGATTACTCCGCGTAAAAAAAAAGTTCTTCAAATGAAAAAAAGAAATAGCCAAAAATACTAAGCAAATTGTATCCAAAAATTTTCCTCAGGTTTATAAAAAGCGACATGCAAAATTTGGTACCAATTGGTTCAGTAGTTTTTGAGTTTATCGCGAAACAGACAGACAGACAGACAGAAATTGACTTTTATATATATATAGAGATATAGAGATTAGTGTTTAGGTATTTGATTTAATTCATATAGTTGATATAATAGTATATATTTATATTATATTTTTATAAATTAGTTTTAAAAATTGTAAAAAAAAAAAATGCATCGGCCGGGAATCTAACCCGGGCCGCCCGCGTGGCAGGCGAGCATTCTACCACTGAGCCACCGATGCGTATACAAAATGGCCATATTTGGGTATTCATTCCATTCCAGATTACTCTGCGTAAAAAAAAGTTCTTCAAATGAAAAAAAGAAATAGCCAAAAATACTAAGCAAATTGTATCCAAAAATTTTCCTCAGGTTTATAAAAAGCGACATGCAAAATTTGGAACCAATTGGTTCAGTAGTTTTTGAGTTTATCGCGAAACAGACATACAGACAGGAATTGACTTTTATATAATATATACATATACCTCTTTGGCAGATTGTCAAGATTCCATTATATCCCGTGTGGATCTCATGTAATAAAGTCTGCCCTAGACTGACGAGGGCCATTAGCCCGAAACCATCGTCTCTAGGTGGACGCTTTTCAGTTTGTCAAAGCTGGTGTTGTGGCTTTGTCACCGACCCGAGGCCGCTAGTTTGCGTCGACGGCCAATAGATGGCGTCGAGGTTTGAGGTTATTTTGACGGGAGAGGCGACCTTTGTCTCTTTAGATATATACATATATATCAAAAACAAAATAGGCATATCCTGACTGCTCACATGAACTATTTTTAGATAACAGAGCGCCATCTAGTGGAACAAATATCAATTAAACGTTGATTTAACCTGTTCCCTGATATTTGGCCAGCCCATTTGTTTGATAAATCAAGAAATCAATTTTTTATATCAACATCTAACCATTTTTCTATTTTCAATTATATTTACATATATAATTATACAAATTTTCTATCTATATATATTAATAATGTTTCATTAAATATTCATATAATTGTGTAGGTGTTTTTGTATTTGGAATATATTCGTATATCAAAAGTCGTATTTATTTTCCTTCCAAAAATATTTTAATTTGCCATTTTTGATACATATAATGAAATGTTCTGAAAATAGAGCAATCCATACTTAAATCATTAGATAGTAAAATGGCATATATTGGATTAAATAAAAGATTTATTTGCCAATATTTCGGTTGGCTGAACGCCAACCTTTATCGAGGCTTTACATTTTTGTATACACAAACTCAAACACAACTATGAGGCGCTGAGTTTGTGTATACAAAATTGTAATGTCTTGATAAAGGTTGGCGTTCAGTCAACCGAAATATTGGCAAATAAATATTTTATTCAATCCAATATATGCCTTTTTATTATATAATAATGATATGTGGAAAATAATCAAGAAAAAAATAGAAAAACGATCAAGTGTTAATTTTGATATAAAATAGAAACCTTTGGTTACACAGGATCAAAAGATACCTTTTTCTTAATTATGCTAAGTTGAACAACGGCCATTGTACTAAATGTTCCAATGTAGAAAGTTATTACAACTTAGAAATTCTCCGGTAAAAAACATAATGAAGAAAGTAACTAGGATAAAGTTTGCGAGACAGTTTCTCACGGAATTCTAGATCACGGCAAGTGGCATGAGAACTCTTACAAATATTCTGGAATTTACTTCTTACTTTCTTTATCTAAATCCTTTATATCGTTATCTGAACATAAGGTGTAAATATAAGTCTTCCAGGGATATGTTTCTTTTAAAATATATTAATTCACAAATCTCTAGGTTTCGACTACGAAAGCCCTTCTACAAGAGATTTATCGTAGAGTGGTTTCTCCCGTAGAAGGATCTTTCTTACCCGAAATCTAGAGATTTGTGAATTAAAATATTTTAAAAGCAACTTATCCCCGGAAGCCTGATATTTTACCTTGAGATAATTAATGCAGTTCGGAACAAAGTTATGTGAAAACACATCTCACTTTTATTTATCTCTAAATTATCTTCTCTCGTTTTTAAAAATATTCTATTTATAAAATGATAATAAAAACGGTTTCCTAAGATGATTTTCTTGTTTTATTTTATATTTTTCTCAAGCTTTCGGTTATTACAAACCTTTCTATAGGTGTATATAGTCATATACTTCTGTACAATTACAATTAAACAACTTTATTGACATCTCGTCAATCTTTACACTCAGAGGGAGTTATAAGGTAATAATAATGGTAGGAATAAAGAGAGATATATACAATCGACGTAGCCCTCTCCGAGGGCACGTCCGGATCAGGAGCTTCTGTAGAAGGGCTTGTAAAACCCGAAAGCTTGAGAAGAATATGTAAATAAAACATTTCTTCAAATAAAGGACACTTCGGCCAGTAAAAAATCTTTTGTCCTCGTCAGGAGACGCCAGGATTTACTGGCCGAAGTATCTTTTATTTGAAGAACTATGAATGCCGACCAGGCAGCCTCTATCTTTACAATAATAAAACATGTAAACCATATTTAGAAACCGTTTTATTTAATATCTATATGAAAACTTTGTTAATATAGGCTATGACATCACATGAAACTATGGTATCATAGATTGTTAGAAACCTGTTTAAAGTGTGTTTACACACGTTGTCTTAAACATAGATTAGAAACACTAATACTTGTAATATATGTGACTTTACTGGATATATCACTTAATGAAGGTGTATATGTAAATGTTGCCCACTTAGGTTTAACAAAGTACCATTTTATTGGCTGTATATGAAATTGAAATCTCTCGTTTATCTTTCTTGTGACCCTTGTAAATTAAGCGCAATGCCCATTGGATATATATGATTTATAATATGTATATATGATGTATATATATAATATGTTAATACATACAGTTAAAACAAAAATAGTCGAATATATATATATATAGCAATTCATTACTGAAGATACAATAATTTATTCAAAAATCAAATGCTTTGGTCACACACTAGCATATTGTTATACAAATAACCCTTCTCGTGCATCACTCGGGTGATTTGCTTACAAGGAATTTGATTTTCTAGAAGATAGGCGAACGGCCTCATTGAAATATCGAATTTTGTTTTTAATAAATATATTTGATCCAAAATATGCCTTCGTTTTAATGTATCAAAAATGGATTTCTCGATATTCAACATATATAATATGTATATATGATGTATATGTATATATATGTATATATGATATATATAATGTGATATATAAGATATGCACATATGTTATTTTTTTCTATAAATTAAAGAATCCTGACACTGAAGACCAATGACCAGATCAACGACACAGAGAAACTGAAGAAATATATATTTATATAATTTGTATTCTCTGACTTCAGAACTTCATATAAGTTATTATACCTGGGTAATACAATTATGCAAATTGTTCTCATATTATATATATATATATTTATATATTTATATAATTTCACAATATTTTAAATCGATATTTTCCAATATCAATCGAGTTCTTTGATGGATACACAAAAATGTATGTTTTTCTTGAATATAAATATCAATGTAACTTTTCTCTGTTAATAGATTATGATAAATACAATTATAAATCCAGAATGTACTAACTATCCGTAACTAATCTAATTATCAACATGAATATTTAACTATTTTTCATTTATTTCAACTTATAAATTTGATTGGGGAAGACGTCATTCTCTAAAATGTAAATAATTACAGAAAATTTCATTTTCCAATTTTATATATATATAATTACTTTCTCTCAGTGAAAATCCATTTTAAACAATTTGACTGGGGACCAGCAGTCTCTCTTTTCAATTCTTCTCTAATTATATTATCCGCGGGTTTGCCAATTTACTCGTTGAATTTTGGATGATTAAAGAGAATTCAATTAAAGGAGAGAGCGATTCTTAATAAATATATAATTACATTTTTTTACACATCATTGATTGAATCGATGGAAATATAAATCAATATTTGCAGTTAATATTTTATTTTATATATATGATCACTAAATTATAAACACATGGATATACTTTAAAACTAAACCTTTAAACAAGAAATTTATGTGATGATTTAAGACCATGGAATTGTTGTAAATAGTTCAGATATCTACTACCACATGTTCCACCACGTGACTGTAAATAACTTCTTATTTACTGCAAATAGAAAGCCTCAACTAACATCAATCTGTACCGCGTAAGAATCTAATAAAGTATAGCAACTGTACAGATAGAAGGAATGGAGACTAACAGGAGAAAATTAAGGTTAAAACTAATCAGGCTTAGGTGAGAATAGAAGAAGGCCTAGCAAACCCAGTCCAACGTTTACGAGGTCGTGGCCCTCCTGGATAATAAAACTCTCCCCCCCCCTGTTTACGTCAGAAAAGAGCAGTGACCTGTTCGGACCCGCTCAGCTATAAAAGGAGGTCCCGATCCTCAGTTAGTCAGTCCTTAGTTAGTCGTCGTTCCAGTCCCAGTGCACCGGACGCTCCGATAAAAGGTAAACCCTTTCCTGCCAGAATTCTCCTCATCCCATTCCTTCTTGACGTCAGACGCTTCTTAGTGGAATCTCTGTTTGTTTATTTCACCTTTGGCCCAGCTGTGTCGCCTTCCACAACGACTGCACGGTAGAGTTGACATCGAGGTTCGTCTAGCATCAGGTAACACTGGTCCCAGAGGTCCCAAGATATCACATATATATTTTCGAAAGTTCGAATCCTCTAATATGTAAATAATAATAAATTCGCACCCCGGGAATAAGATTATATATAATAGTTTGTTTTTATTTTTTATTCTGAAAATTTGCATATAAAAGGAAAAAAAAACCTATTATTAATTATATTACCTCATAATACAAACACTGAATAAAAAATATGCTAAATAGTTTCCATACACAAGATGAAAATATGTAAATAATATATAAGATACAAATAATAGCTAAATATTAAGATTCATTTTGTCATATACTTCTGTATAAAGGTTTATAATACCTGAAAGCTTATGGGATAATATGTAAATAAAGCAAAAAAACTTATCCACGGAGGTCCCGCTTTTATTATTAAGAATTATTAAAAAGCAATAACGCGCCATCTATGTATAAAACATGAAACATAAAGACGCGAATTTTTCTTTCAACAAATAAATCAAACTTCTACTATCCTTACTGCGATGAAAAATAATTGGAGGGCTTGGTTCATCAGTGGTGAACCCTCCCAGCGGTTTCGCCAATTTAATCTACCAGACCGCTTCTTTAGAGCTCTAATACTGTATATATATATAATATATATATATATAATAATGGTAAAACTTCACACACATTTTAAAATATTTCGAATAGATATTTTTAATTTACGAAATTCTTTCTTTATAATGCTTTTCCACGTTACAACTTTAAAAATTCCCATACAAAAGGATGCTATAAAAGACTTTAAAATCCAATATAAAAGGGGCTTGTGAATATATGTGAAAAAAAAACACAATATTTACAATCAATTCCATCGATATATTGTTTAGCTATCCGGTACTTCAGAAAAGTTAATAAATATCTTATATGAAATATCCTATAGAATGCAACAAAAATGTTTCTATACTTTTGTAGTTGACATATTGATTAAATACGATTTTTAAAACATCGTAGTTCTTTTTAAATATATATTTTATTGGAAAATTTCGCGCTTTTTATTTCATAACACTGAAGTTTAAATGTGAATAGAATATACAAAAAAGTTATATCTTCCAAAAAACAATTATCTTCATTTAGTTGTAACTACAGGAAGTTGAGGTGGTTGTGATATTGACGAACGGCGACATCAAAGACTTTGTTCCATGAGTGTAAAATTATTAGAAAAGGAAAGAATATTTGAAGATGGAAATGAAGTAAGTGATGTCGTTAGGGATTTCTCGGAGCACCGAAAGACGAAATCATCTATTAAAAAAGCTATAAAGGTAGTAGAAGTTTGGTGATAAAAAGATTAGAAGATCTGCATACAAGGGCATTATATATTATCGCGAAGAAAAATAATTAAATAGGCTTCCGAATTACTTTAAATATTTATTTAATTAGTTATATAAAATATTTTAAGTAAAAAGTAAAAGTTACTATGTACATGAGCCAAATCGACCCAGCCGTTAGAACAAAAGGGGCGAACTGAGTTTCCACGTGGCGCCACTGTTTACCCCGATCTGTCGGTCCAGTCCAGATAAGAGGAAATACCAGGAAACTCTGTCCTCCTCCTGATAATATTTAAAATAAAAAAATATAGTTTACAATGTGAATATATATGTAGTTTGGAAAATATATTTATGCAACACAAGTCTTGTAGTGGCTTTTACAAAATGGTTCCAATCAATCTCACAAATACATAACATAAATGAATTAAAACTGGCGAAACCGCTGGGAGGGTTCACCACTGATGAGCTAGGCTTTCCTATTATTATCAATAAAGTAAGGACATTAAAATAAATTCCATTTAAAAGAATCATACGCGTCATAAATAATTCAAATTTTCTATAAGAGATGGCACGCTAATGCATCATTTTATAAACATATATTTGCATGATGAAAGACAATAATTTACATAAAAAGGGTTAAATAACATATATATACATATATCGTGATTTATGTAACAATATATAAATATAAGAAAGGGACGACAATCACTTATATAAATAATCCCAAAGATGGCCCTAAAGACAATATTTGTCCCGAGGCTTAGCTTGACCCTCCAGAATGAATGATTTCCACACACAATCTCTCAAACCTTCTCTCCAATATACGCGCACTATAGGTACCCATATATGCATATTGGCATTGTATTCTCACACAGATTTATTCAATGACACGTATATTATGTCGAAATTGAATTCCACACAAATTGTGATATATAAATTGAAAAAGAATATAAATTAATTTGATTGTTTCAAATTTAGTTTAGATATACACTCATGGACAAAATTTAAGGAAGTGAAAAGTTTTTGATATCGCTGGTCGTCTTTTTTTTTTTTTTTAGGAGACAGAGGCAATTTTGCTAACACTTGGCTATTTCGTGTATCTTCAATAAAGATCACTTTGTATCAAATATCTTTCACTTATTGTCTGAATTCCGATATACCTGCTAAAAGTCACAACTTCTTTAAGTTTTGTCCATGAGTGTATACAAGTCAAACATAGAGTAGAAATTAATGAAAATTCTACCGATTATTTTTATTTTGACGGTATAACTAACCTCTTTAAATTATACAATCCTCTTAAAGTGTATATTAGTAAAATTTAAATGTTGAAGCAAATATATATTTGCATATATTTCAACAAAATTTTGTTTACGGTTTGCTAACACAGACAGATTTGCAGACAGAATCTCTGTATGAAAGGCATTTTTAGAAAAGCAGCAAAGAGACAAATAGTATCGTCTGCAAGGTTTAGTTGCGTGAGCAGACGACATTTATCTTCTCTCTCTTAACCTCCTTTTATTCCCTTCTTTCTAATGTATATATGTAATATATCTTGAGTGGCACGTAGCTGTTGAGTTTCCATCAAATAAAATATATAAATATCTATTAACACATGTGCCTTCATTATTTTTAATATAAATATCTATTTTCATCCAAATTATAGGCCATTTTATTCAATACTAGAACTTTAGACCATAGTTGCATATGCGACAGATAAATTTGAGGATATTTACATCGTAAATAATTTAGTCTGAACATTAACCTGACGCGTTTCTTTCTAAACCTTTAGTGCAGTTAAACCTGTCTATATATATATATTGCGTATGATATATTAGTGCTGTAAAGACCAGGATATCCTAAAGGATATTTGGTGATCAGTTGGTGATATCTGTCGATCAAAAGATCTAGCCCGAGGGCGCATGCCGGCCATCACCTTCCTCGGAAGAAGCCGCTCCTAACATGGAGGACAGACGCTTCAGCAGCCGTTCCTAACAACCTGTCTATAACGCCCCCTCTTGGGACTCACCAAAATATAGTTCTATAGAGAGAGGGTGCTATTGACAGGTCACTTTTAATGTAAATCACATCGTACTACGTATTCAAAATCGGGCGTTATAGAGAGGGAGGCGCTATTTAGAGGGGGGGCGCTATTGACAGGTTTAACTGTACTAAATTTGTTTGAATGCGCAAATAAAACGTTTCTCAAAATAAATAAATAACTATTTAGAACCGTTAAGAGAAAAGGGAGAGGTGGTAAATTTAATTAAATGATTACAAAATCGATCATTTGTTTATAGAAGTAGTTCACCTAGCTGCCGCTGAGTGGCGCCAGGAGTGTTGCAATATAACAGACAGATAATATATAAGGTGGTAAGGGGCATATATGTCGTAGCTAAATGAAGAGGCGCAGTCGTTATGCCTAGCGAGCAGCGCGCCCGCGATGTCTGCCACTTTATTTTTTGTACCGCCTTTTATACATGGATGAATTTACATATTTACATTTTAACGCAAGCGTAAGATATTTACATACTTATTTTGACGAGAATAAATTGTATCTCTTGGCATTAACTATACAAATTATGACATATACTATCCTTTAAATATAGGAATTAAAAAAATAATAATGTGCAATGGCCTCAGAGAGAGGCCAGGGCCGAAGACAACGAACAAAGTTCAGTAGCAGTGTGATCTACACGAGAGAGAGAGAGATATGAATTGCTGTCTTCCGTCCGTTTGTCTGTGAGGAGCGGAAGTAAAACTAACTTCTGAAATTGGAAACTTGACCTGTCTTGGTTGCGGCGGACTCTCAATAAAACTTCATTATCTTATTTGTCATTACATGATGGTCAAGCTGGAGAGTTGAATTATATCTACATTTTTGGGATGTTACAGTATTTATAATTATGGTAAATATGAAAATATAATGTATATTTGAATATATATTAATACATATAAGTTACATATTATGATGCAATATCGCGCCATCTGTTATCAAAATTCGAAACTATTATAGACGCATATGATTCTTTTTTATATTTTTAAGAATCTATGTAATTCTGCTGTCCTCAAAGCTTATGTCCATAGTTCATCTAAAATACCCATTCCAAGAGTCTAGCATTAGTATCACTATAAAAGGAAGATCGAAAAATGCAATAAAACAGTGGGGTAGTAGATTAAACTGGCGAAACCGCTGGGAGGGTTTGCCACTGATGACCTAGGCCCTCCCATTATTTTTTCCATTGCAGTAAGGGCAGTAGAAATTGTTTATTAAAAAAAAAGAATCTTACGTGTCTATAACAGTTTCGAATTTTGATAAGTTACATATGTATATAACTCTTTGGAAAGTTTCAGGATCAGTTTTTCTGATTCTTGAAATTGAAACGGCATGTCAGTAGTGTCTCCCGGCACATACGGCCGTGATAGAAGCTAGAATAATAAAAGGGGGAGGATGGTATTCACGTGGTATTTATTAGGCCTAATCCAATTTCCGCGCGGAATTCCACCAGACAGAAGGACAGACAGACAGTCGACGGACCGGAAGAGATTCTCCAAATGCCGAGGACAATCTGTGACAGCATTCCAGAGCGAATGTTCCATTCCAGAGCACATAACTTGTCCGCAGTCAGTGATAGCTGAAATATTTTATCTTATCAATTCAATCTTTGATTCTTCTTTTTCCATCTCTCTAAGTTGGGAATGATGCTGGAAACCTTCCTTATAACGAACGAGAATATTTTTTATATAGTGGGTGAAAATAAATAATAAGGTAATCTCTCTCATTAACAATAACAATTAAAAACAACAAAACAGAGAAATTGCGAAATTCGAACTCAAGGTTGTTTATTTAACACCTCGATGTGTATAACCACTTGATTTACAAACCACAACGCTGATTGGCTAGTTAATAGTCATGTGATAGTAGATAACCAATCAGATTGTGAATAAACAGGACACTATTCATAGTTTCGTTACACAATCACTAAGAATAAACAACCTGTAATTTCTCATACATACAATTCTCATAATCACTCATAACCTGTATAAGACTGGTGTCTTAATAAAGTCTTTGTGTGTGTAATCTCTCATAACTTTGATGTAGATAACTATGTAAACAAGACTATGTAACACGTGTTCTACTAGGTGTAAGTATTCTTGTAAATCAAGCACCTGGCCATCTTCCGTTCACTATATTCACAAATTGTTCATATAGGTTTACAAGGAAAAGAGCTGAATACTTCCATATATTTTTGAAATTAGAGCAATCCATAAATAAATATTCAAATAAAAAGGCATATATTGGATAAATGATATTTTGATCCAATATATGCTTTTTTTATTTGAATTCCATATACAGAAATAAAAGAAGAAGAAACCTCAGAAACAAGAAAAATATCAATCAGAAAGATAACCTTACAATATCACATATCGTTTACCAATTAGTCTCACTATTGAGTAACCGATATTTGGGGTGAATTATTTTCTGTGGTTGGGGAATATTTGATGTAGGGAGACAAACTGTAAGGTCGGATAATAATTCATTTGTCACTTTAGAAAGGTATCAGAGAGTTATATCGAAACGTGGGGTGTAAATTAAATAAAAAATGTTGTAAAACGACATTTGAAATACTATCCCGCATGTGTTTCTTTTCAACGAAAAATCAAAATTTATTTCAAGGAGAAATAACGATTATTTCTAACCTTTTGGATGAGGTATGAAAGGGTGAATTGTGAAGAGTAATGATGAACGGGAAAATTTTTCAAATGTCGTTTTACAATCATAAG
This sequence comes from Cordylochernes scorpioides, assembly GCA_030710605.1. Classification (NCBI taxonomy): domain Eukaryota; kingdom Metazoa; phylum Arthropoda; class Arachnida; order Pseudoscorpiones; family Chernetidae; genus Cordylochernes; species Cordylochernes scorpioides. The sequence continues at coordinate 8,138,469 of CP092881.1, read as the reverse complement.
CCGCATTATATTATATTGTAAAAACTATTGGTTGATGGGGCGATCCAAATCGATATCCCTTGGGCAGCGAAGTTACCTTTAGGTCTAGTTGTTCCCATCAGTATTCAGGCCTGTAGCTCCACAATCAAATTGGAGCCTCATCAAGATGTGGAGAGAGGCGACATTTGTCTTATAAAAACTGTGTTCTTGATTAGAAACTGCCGTTCTCTATATTTACCTTTCAATCTACGCATACCTGCTGTCCTCCTTATATATTTTCATTGAAGAATTTGGTTTATATTCTCTTTATGACACAACACCGTAGAGGTTTTTACTGTAGTGATCAACATGATGAATTGTTCTAATGCCTAAATAAATAGATAGGCCGTTCTTTTTTTTTTTTTGGTACACATATTTACATACAGGTAAAGGTTGAGGAAAAGGCAAGAACCGAAAGCTCCCAATAAATACACTGGTGTCCAAAAAAATAAGACACTTTTGTTTTTTAATGATATGTTTTAAAATATACAACGCTAAAAGCTAAAAATTAATTTAATTAGGTATTTTAAGTCGTAGAATTTATTTATCGCAACCATTCGATTCGGTAAAATTGAAAATATGCAAATTTTTGCTTGTCTTTATAAGTGTTCTATTTGGCGTGTCGTTTACCCCATCTAAGAATTATCCAATTATAAATTCATTTGATCCTTAGTTAATTATGAGTTTACGAAAAATTTAGCAGATGATTTAAATTGGAGAGCTGTTGGAAGAATGGAGGCAGGGCAATCACAAGTTGAAGTAGCAAAATGGCTAAATGTGAATAAATCTGTGGTCAGCAAAATATGGTAACAGTTCATTGAGACAAGAACCATCAAAAGAAAAGAATGTTCTGGTAGAAAAAGAAAAACAGCTACCTCTGAAGACCGTTATCTGGTCGTAACTGCCAAGCGCCATAGGGAGATGACAGCTATTCAACTCTCTAATGAACTCTCAAGTGCTACTGGAACGAGAATTTCAAGACAAACTGTTTACCGAAGGCTTCACGAAGGTTCTCTTTATGCAAGACGACCAATGGTCTGTATCCCTTTAACCTCTGCTCACAGGAGAGCCCGCTTGAATTGGTGCTTGGAACATCACGCCTGGACTCATGATCAGTGGGCCAATGTTCTCTTCAGTGACGAGTCAAGATTTAGTTTAAACACAGATTCTCGACGAGTTTTCATCTGGAGGGAACCTGGAACCCGCTATCATCCCAGTAACATCAGGGAAATAGACAGTTTTAGAGGGGGCAGTCTCTTAGTCTGGGCTGGCATCAGTTCTAGCAGACGCACACCCCTCCACATTTTTTCTGGGGGCACTTTAACTGCCCAAAGGTACAGGGACGAGATTCTTGAGCCCTATCTAAGACCTTATAGAGATCAAATTGGTCACAATTTAATTTTTATGGACGATAATGCTCGTCCGCATAGGGCTAGGCTAGTCAATGAATATCTCCAGAGTGAGAATATTCGAAGGATGGATTGGCCAGCCAGATCTCCGGACCTGAATCCAATAGAGCATGTGTGGGATGCTCTAGGGAGGCGTATTGGAGCTCGTCACCCCTCTCCCAGAACCCTCGTTGAGCTTAGAACTGCTCTATTGGAGGATTGGGGTTTACTACCCCTGGACCTCCTCCAAAGCCTGGTAAACAGTATGAGGGCTCGCTGTGAGACCTTGATAGCTGTTAGAGGTGATCATACTCCCTATTGATATCTTATTTCTTTAAGATCTGGAACCTTAGCTTTGGGTATGTTGGTAATAATTTGCATATTTCATAATTTCAAATATTTTATTTTTATTTTCATATAGCTAGTCAAATTTTCCATGTTTAAACTATTTGTATACTAAATTTTATATTTGTCAATAAATTAGCTTTTGAGAAATTTCAATATTGGTAAAGTTTCTTATTTTTTGGACACCAGTGTATATTTGAAAAAATTTGTGGTAAGTCATTTATTTATTTTTGTCTCAACATAGTATATGCCGCAATTGCCAAAATTTTAAATATATATACATGATTTATTACGATGCACTAGCGCGCCATCTGTTATGGAAATTAGAAACTACTTTGGACGCGTAAGATTCTTTTTGAAATTAAACAATTTCTACTGCCCTTACTGCAATGGAAATTAATTTTTCCATTGCAGTAAGGGCAGTAGAAATTGTTTAATTTCAAAAAGAATATTACGCGTCTAAAGTAGTTTCTAATTTTCATATACCTGATGTAAATTCTAAAAGGGTTTGCCATTCATTTTCCGAAATGGGTACATCTCCCTTTTAAAAATTCACGAAGTACATTTCGCTAGAGACAATCTCAAGAGATTTCTCTATATCTCGTGTCACGGCTAATTTTCTCCAGCGTAACCTAATCAGGAAGTTTTAAACTAATTAATTAATGACGTCATAATCCGATTAGGAAAGTTTGGGACACCTAAAAATCTGATGTCCCAGCCTTGACACCCGACAAATTTGCATATATTTAGTGCTCTGTAAAGATTAAAAGAGTCACACGCATATTTTAGAATGTATATCTGTGTGAATTCGATATTTGCCATATTTGCATAATATTTAATGCAATATATAGTCGAATTGTACTGCTATCAGGTTGATAATATTTTTAAAGCATCTACTGACGTGCAGCTGAAGGTTTTTGATCGTTTGCGCCATCTCCCGGAATTACATATCAAATATTTATCGGTTTTTTAATTATTCCAGAAGTCTCAAGTAAGGATATTTCTAGCGTTGAAAGGTACAGTCTGCAATACGCTGGTAAAGGCCAACAACCTTTCTTTTATTGATTAATCAAAAAAAGATATTTGGCCTATATTCTGAAATAAATAAAAATTCAACAATTAAGTTGATTTTTATTCCGACAGATGGCGCACACTATCAATAACTTTCAGTTTAACGATTAGGATATGCTTTTTTAAATATATATTTCTCAGGAAGCCTCTAGGACAATATTTCAGATCGTCAAATTTCTATAAAAGACGAAGTCACTAGCTTGAGTGTATAAAATCAAAAATGAACATATATTTATATAGAGCGTTTTGTTATAAAAATAAATACATGAAATTCTAAGAAAAAACGCAAATTTTAAATTACAAAAGGAACACTTACCGAGCTTTCAGAGGAGTGTCTTCTTATTCAATATTTATTATTTAAAAATAACATTAGGCACATTCTATCGCCGAGAATGAATTTATTATGAAATTTATAAATATGAAACTATATTCATATTTAATATACCAATTATTTTTTCATCTATTTTTAAACGAAATATTTTATTATTTTTTCTTCTTATTTTTATTATTATATTATTACTATTATATATATTCTGAAAAAGAGGTTATCTAGATATAATAAGTTCCTAATTAAGAATTAAAATTTACTAAATATATAATAATTGTAGCGGTGAATTAAAATTTGGCGAACCGCTGGGAGATTTCACCCTTGATGCCAATCTAATGTATATTTCACATTCATCCATTTAGTTGTTATGAAAATAAGTTCTTCAAAAGAAAAGCAAAAATAATTAACGCGTTAATATTGTTCATATCTATTATGTGGGATGACATTGGACCTAATTAATTGCTATAGATGAAGGAAATTTGTCCGAAAGCTTGGCATCTGATATCTTACTTTAATAAAAAATATAAATCGGTAATTTTTTAGAAAAGATTTTATTTACAAATAAAATCTAAGAATATATAAGTTCTCAAGAGATATCGAAGTAGAAACGACCATCTCTCCATTAGATAAATATCTAAATTTAATAAAGATAATTTATGCTCGAAATGAGATAACTTTCAAATCTTCCTGAATGGCTTACTGTCTAGCGAACTTAGTCAACATTGTAATATATATATGTCATAATATATACTCTTCCAGGAATAATAAAACAAACCTAGAGCCATCCCAGAGAGAGATGGGATGTAAAGTCCGGTCAATTGAGAAAGCAGCGACATTCCAAAGGGGCGGCAAATGTGGCCCGCCCGTCAACACCTGAGGACAATTTTTGGGAGTTTTGCGGGGGGCGTGCGACAAACGGCCGTTCAGCGGTAACGCTCCCTCTCTCTCGGATGGCTTCCAAATTCCTCTACCAATTTGTGGCGTGATTATTTCCCTTTCCCCACATTATCACTATATTGTCACATATATATATATATATATACTAATGTAAAATGTTGCACAACCCGAAGCTTGCCATAAATGTATAGTTCATTGTTGTTGTTGTTGCTGTTAGCGTCCCTCAGGTCGACCTTTGGTGACAGTATGGACAAATATTGTCCAATTGGATCTGTTAGTGACCTTCAGTCGTAGCTCATCTAGTGACCCTTTGGTAGCTTTCTTTATCACTTCTAACCAATTCATTCAAGGTATTCCTCTTTACTTCAATTTTTACCCCATATCAACATCTCTTTTAAAATCATGTTTTCTCATTATTTATCCGACGTAGATTTTGTTTGCATATTTTAGATTCTAGGAATCTAACAGAATCAATACAATTTAAGATTGAAACAATTAAGCTGTCCATGACATTCTGAGTAGCTTTCTCCATGTCCACGAATTATTAAATAGACTTATGATTTAAAAATAAATATATTCCTGCATTCAACTAATCTTACACCTTCTGCACCAAATATTAAATGATATTCATTACAGGCTACAAGAATATTAATTTGAGTCAAAATTCTTCTTGTTTTTTTTCCTAATCCTTCCTAGTGTAACACGATCTACACTCATCGACAACATTTAAGAAAATATAGAGTTTTTGAAGTCGCCGGTCGTTTATTTTTTGAAGGATATAGAGGCAATTTTTTCACACTTGGTTATCTTGTGTGTGTTCAATAAAGGTCACTGTAATATCTTTCAGAGTTATTATCTGAATCCCGATATACATTCTAAAAGATACAACTTCTTTAAGTTTTGTCCCCATGTGTGTAAATCGTTTAAAATACTTCTTCAGACTTTATTAAATTAAATAGATATGAGACTTATTAGTGGTCAACCGCCGTTTATCCAAATCATAAATTGCCACCAAAAATAGTGTTATTTTAACAATGATAGTAATATCACTCTTACCTATATAGATGAAATACTCTGGTAAAAATAACCAAATGACCAAATAGTATTACTCACAGAACACTCATCACTCCACCCCGTTTATAGCGAATGTATCACGTGATAAAAACGCTCCAATCAGAAGTCTAAATAAGTCACCAAGTGGCCTATGTAGCAGCGTAGTTAAATATATTGCCGTTTCCCTCATTCCCCCAAAATACGTTCCCCCCACAAAAAATGATGTCCATGTATTTAAAGATCTCATTTTTTCCCAGGATTGCCTCTGCGCCAGAAAGTAAATATAGGCAGACCATTTGATTCCGTCCAATCGCTTGGAGATATTTCTGGTCGCCCAGAATATCCCAGCAGACGGTGAGTAATTAAGGCAAAAAGTTCGTGTGGAGGTGAAACATTCCTTCCAATTGGATTCGAAGTATTTAGAGCATTTCTTCCCCTTCTTACTTCCTGAAGGTCTAATTCCGTCCTTTAAAATTGACGTTGGAATAAACATCAATTAGATGTTCATTTGTAAGACGGTATTGTTAAGATGTTAAGGAGATATGATACTTGACAATCTGATAAATATCATCACCAACTTAGCGCCTTCTATTGATGAAAATCAAAAGTACACTCATGAACAAAACTTAAGGAAGTGGAAAGTCTTTGATGCCGGCGATCGTCTGTTTTTTTTTTTTTTTTAAGGAGACAGAGACAATTTTGTTCACAATTGGTTATCTCGTTCGTCTTCAATAAAGGTCACCGTAATATCTTTCAGAGTTATTGTCTGAATCCCGATATACTACTAAAAAGTACAACTTCCTTAAGTTTTGTCCATGAGTGAATATATGTAATTCAGATATACATTTTCTACAGTCATATGTCCACAGTTCTCTCAAAACAATACTGTACTCTATAATAAATACAGGGTATATAATAAATTCAGTCTAATGTAAAAAAAAAAAAAGTCGGTGGACGAGTGGGTAACACCCTCGATTCCCGACAGTCATGAACCGGGATTGAATCCCGCGTTAACATTTTGTTTAATATGTGAATAACCTTCACATTCATTGTTGCAATTATCATAAACTAGATTGCTCTTTTTTAGCGGTACCTAATATAGTGATTTTGGAATAAAAAATATGTACAAAAAAAGGTCGGTGGACGAGTGGGTAACACCCTCGATTCCCGACAGCCATGAACCAGGATTGAATCCCGCGTTAACATTTTGTTTAATATGTGAATAACCTTCACATTCATTGTTGCAATTATCATAAACTAGATTGCTCTTTTTGAGCAGTACCTAATAAAGTGATTTTGTAACAAGTCTAATACAATAGTAGAGCGGTATTGTAGATTAAACTGGCGAAACCGCTGGGAACGTTCTTCATCGATGAGTCAGGCCCTTTCCCAATATTTTCTCACAGTAGTACAGACACAGCATATAAGAGTTTATTTGTAATAAATAAAAAAGATCGCGCTTATTATAGTTACAAATTTTACCTACAGATATCGCGCAAAATCCCGAAATATTTATTATTAAAATTACCCGGTTTAATATCATATATATAAATTATAAAAAGCTAGACAACAGGAATATATATTCTTATTATTTTAATTATATCTTTTCAAAGATTAAATATAAATAAATAAAAAAGTTAGACAGTTTTATTTTCTTTCATTATATGAATTGTGTAATTCACTTAAGGATAATGAATATTTCTGAAAGGAATCTTTTAAGTTAATTCAAAAGCAATTTGGATTCCTTTTATACCATTATAAATAACTTTGATCTCAAATTTATTCTAATTAAATGTTATTTTCTTTTTATGGAACCATTATCTGATCCCTGGAAGATATATGGGAACAATATGTAAGGAGTTAAATAAGATATCTCAGATTTCTGGAGATGTGCGTTTCTTTTCTCAAATCTCAAGCTTTCGTATATTACCGATCTTCTACAGAAGTACAAAAATAAACAATAATGAAACGCTGTTACATACTAGCTGTTTATATATAAAAAAAATAGACCCTTCGGCCAGTTGGAGTTTTTTATTTTCTCAACGTTTCGACAAAAATCTTTTGTCTTCCTCAGGAGAAGTAAATAAAAATAAAGCATTTGGCAAGTTGTTAAAAATTGTTCTAATTCGCCTTGCCAAATGCTTTATTTTTATTTACTTCTCCTGACGAAGACAAAAGATTTTTGTCGAAACGTTGAGAAAATAAAAAACTCCAACTGGCCGAAGTGTCTATTTTTTATAGAAATACTAGCCGAATGACCCGGGTAACGCCCGGGTTTTACCCGATTAAATGCTTTCATTCAAATACTATTCGTTACAATTATAAATTGGCGCCGTGGATGTCATTCTTGTATCTACTTATATAATTGCCTTATTCTGAAGCTCACGGATAGAATGCGCGCCCATTGGCTGCCGCCGGCGAGCACGTGTCCTCCCTGCCCCCCTCTAGACAACCCTGTTATCAGCTGTGTGATACATACACCTGTCTATAGCGGCCATTCTAGACAACCCTGTTATCAGCAGTGTGTTACATCCACCTGTCTATACAGACCACCCTGTCTATAGCGGACACTTTAGGCAACCCTGTAATCAGCAGTGTGTTACATCCACCTGTCTATACAGACCACCCTGTATATAGCGGCCATTCCAGAAAACCCTGTTATCAGCTGTGTGATACATACACCTGTCTATAGCGGCCACTCTAGACAACCCTGTTATCAGCTGTGTGATACATCCACCTGTCTATACAGACCACCCTGTCTATAGCGGTCACCTTAGGCAACCCTGTTATCATTAGTGTGTTACATTCACCTGTCTATACAGACCACCCTGTCTATAGCGGTCACCTTAGGCAACCCTGTTATCAGCAGTGTGATACATACACCTGTCTATACAGACCACCCTGTCTATAGCGGCCACTCTAGACAACCCTGTTATCGGCTGTGTGATACATACACCTGTCTATACAGACCACCCTGTCTATAGCGGCCACTCTAGACAACCCTGTTATCGGCTGTGTGATACATACACCTGTCTATACAGACCACCCTGTCTATAGCGGCCACTCTAGACAACCCTGTTATCGGCTGTGTGATACATACACCTGTCTATACAGACCACCCTGTCTATAGCGGCCTCTCTAGACAACCCTGTTATCGGCTGTGTGATACATACACCTGTCTATACAGACCACCCTGTCTATCGCGACCGCCCAAGACAACGTTTTTAAAATATATTCGCACTCGGGTAAAACCCGGGCGTTGCCCGGGCCATTCGTCTAGTAATATATAAATGAGTTTTAAAATTTGTAAAAAAAAAAATGCATCGGCCGGGAATCGAACCCGGGCCGCCCGCGTGGCAGGCGAGCATTCTACCAATGAACCACCGATGGTTATGAGAAACGGCCATATTTGGGTATTTATTCCATTCACAAAAGCAAACGGTGACAGAATTGATTAAGAATTGTTGCTTGATTATGACGCTGATAACTGTATATTTTAATAAATACCGGCCAGGCAACCTCTATCTTTACGATAATACTAGCTGTTAGTACAATATATACTTTAAAGAGACGAGGGTCGCTTCTCCCGTCAAAATAGACGTCTAAAACCAGGCGCCATCTATTGACCGTCGCCACAACTAGCGGCCTAGGGTCGGTGACAAAGCCACAACACCATCTTTGGCAAACTAAAAAGTGTCCACCTAGAGACCATGGTTTCGGGCTAATATGTAACAGAGTTTTTTCCATTGTTTATTGTTATACTCCTGTAGGAGGGCGGTGATGCTCGAAATCTTGAGATTGTAATAAAAATGAAAAGAAACTCACATATCCAGAAAACTTGATGCTTTATTTAATTCCTATACAGGATATTCGCATCTATTGCATTAAATATATAAATAGTATTATGATGCATTAGCGCGCCATCTGTTATGAATATTCGAAACTATTATAGACGTATATGATTCTTTTATAAATTAAACAATTTCCATTACAGTAAGGCCAGTAGAAATTGTTTAATTCATAAAAGAATCATAGGGGTCTATAACCACGGACGCGTTTAACTTTTCTTGATTAATCAAGAATGGGTATTTGGTCAATTCTGGAATAATTAAAAATCAATTCCGATAGATGGCGCAAGCCATCAGCAACTTTCAGTTGCACGATAAGGAGATGCCTTTTCTCATAATTTATGCACCTTATCCCAGTACAATATCACATTTGTACTATTCTTTTCACATTAGGTCTATAATAGTTTCGAAATTTTATATAAAGAGCATATAAATATATCTGATTAGGAAATATGTAAATATAATAAATTTCGTTTATAGACCATTTTGATTACTATACTCTAATTCTAGTCTTAATATTTTGAAAAAAAATATTGAATAGATATATAATATCTAAATGTATTTTAAAATACATTTTAATGTAGTTATTAACTTTCAAAATTTATTTTGTCGAAAGGTATATTAAAAAATTCATAAACCAAATTTAAACTTTTAAAGAAAATAATATTAATAGAATTTCAATAATAAACTTTTTAAAAGAGTTGCTTTCACATTTTTAAAACGTAATGGAAGCTTTTATACAAAGTTCAAAGTAAAAATTTAAAATATTCTCATTCAGAATATTTTTTTCTTATTTTAAATTTTAATATCATTGAAATATTAATTGAAACTTTATTCTCTATTAAAATGTATTGTTAATATAAATATAATCTATATGTTTCTGTATTTTATGTTTTTATCAAGTATAATTTATTTCTAATTCATTATCATTTACAAAGCACGCGATATCCGTCTTGGATATTTGCATGCATACACAAGTTTGGGAGCTTTTACAGTAATTATTAATATGATTTTAGTTATTATAATAGAAATTATTAACGTATTTTTGTCAGTTAGTTAACGATTTAATTACCCTATAATTATTTTTCCTGTCAATATACGTACTTCTCAATCAAGATAAGAGGTTTTTTATATGTAATATAATGTGTATATATGTATATATATCAATATGCCTGGTCAGTATATGCCTCTTTTGTTTTCAATATCAACACCTGACCTATTTTATATTTTTCATTGGTTTTTCATATATATGTATATTTATCAATATGTATATCTATATATATAAAAGAAAGTCGTGAAAAATGTTAAACTATTTATAACTCAAGAACGGCTGAACCGATTTGGATGAAAATTGGTGGGGAGGTAGCTAGAACCAGCAGACGGACATAGGATACTTTCTATCCCGTTTTACCGCGTCTAGAACGGCTGAACTGTCAAATACATCCATTTATACAGATGTATCAGAGGCTACACTCAACGAGGCTTACCCACTAGCTTACGGGTTTAAATGCTAAATAATAAAGTTTAATTTACCACTGATGAGATAGGCCCCCTCCCAATTAATTTATCATAGTAAGGACAGTAGAAAATTGTTTTCATTCAAAAAGAATCAAACGCATCAAAAATAGTTCAAATTTATTTTAACAGATGGGGGGGGGGGGGCTGAATTAATTACTAATATGTAAATAGGAAAAAACACAGTCATATCAACCAATGATTCATTTAACTCCTGATGTTTCATACTTATTTTGGCGAAAAGAAATTATACATCTTGGATATTATGCAAATTATGATATATGTATATATATATATATATATATATATATATATATATATAAATGAATTGATAAACATAACAAACTCTCAAGTTGATGATCTTTTTAATTAAAAAAATAATACATTTATCGTTTAAAGAGCTGTTAATGTATTTCCTACCAAGAGGTAATATTTCATATTAATGGACATCAGCATTATGTGTTGAATAGTATCAGCATAAAAAACGATTATCTTCTATAAAAACTATCGATAAACCGGCTGGTAAAAAAATCCATTAATCTCATCAGTTTGGCTTAATAATCTTTTTAGTTATCAAAAGAACAACTTCTCAAAATGGCGCCTGTCCAATAAATTGCAGACGATCTCTAATGGAAGTTTGATTTACTAAGAAGGGTTACGAAAAAAAAATCAATGGGTGAGAAAAAAAATTAGATAAACGTGCTTTCTTCCATTTTTCAAATATACAAATATGTATATTTTCTTCTATTTAAAAATATATATATTTTAAAAAAGGAATTAATATCTATTTAGATGATAAAAATGACTATTAGAATATATGTGAATTTTCTATAAAGACAAATTTATTTCTTATGTATATAAAATATTATTTTATCTGTATTCTCTTTTAATTTATATCTTTTGAAAAAAAGCTTTTTTTACGAAAATGAATATTTATTCATCACGGAATACATTAAGGCGTCTTATTTTTTGTTATGATAGATTATCATTCTCTGACTTTTATAAAAAAATGTATCACAAATAACATTTTCAAAGTTTATGTTGTTACACATCCATATATTCCAATTTTATTATATTATTTTACTATTTGGAAAGTATATCTCTATTTTAATAAACATTTTTTATAGAAGCAATTTTTATATTTCTTTAACTTTATTTTGGAAAAAAAAATCGTCTTTTAGTTCTTTTCAAGACAGATCTTTAAAATGATAATATTACAAATATTAAATTTTAATTTAAATGTCTATTTATCATAATGAATGAATATAATTTTAAAAATTGAAATGACTTTTTAATTTTTGTATATTTTCCCTATAGGTTTTAAAAACTAGGAAAACATAAATAAATTTGACAATATATTTGTATCATGTTATTCTAATAAATATATATTTATTAAGACTTATTTTGAATATATTATCAAAATATTAGGATAAGGTACTTATATTGTTAAGGGCTATATAAATATAATAATGTTGTAATATCAATTATATATAAAGGTATGTCCCATTATAGGCAAATCTAACTCTGTTTGTATATACACTTATGGACAAAATCTAAAGAAGTTGTACTTTTTATCATGTTTATTGGGATTCAGACAATAACTGTGAAAGATATTTGATACATAATGAGTTATATTGAAGATATACGAGATAACCAAGTGTCAACAAAAATTGTCTTCATTTCTTTAAATAAAAAACAGACTATCAGTGTCATCAAAGACTTTGCACTAAGTTTTGTCCATGAGTGATTGTACTAATTATACTATAAACCATTATATAAACAGATCTAACTTTGTTTAAATATATATCTTACAAATGAAAACACCAAAACGCGAATGTTTCTTTTCACAAATAAATCACACTTCTACTGTCCTTACTACGATGAAAAAAATATTGGGAGGGCTTGGCTCATCAGTGGTGAACCCTTCCAGCGGATTTGCCAATTTAATCCACCAGACTGCTTCTTTAGAGCTCTAATACTGTATTGAATCATTCTGCTTTTATATGCTACACTGAAGGATGGAATCTTGGAAATAGTATTTAAACAAACTATGGACATAACCGAGCTTCTGCTCCTATTATCTACTTCATTGTAATTTAACTCACCTATATAACGTGTTATATTTGCAAAAAATATAAAAATATGTTAAGATATCATAAAAAAGAACGATTAAAATGAATTATTGGTTAAATATAGTCGTATAACGTTTGCTATATAACATCAAGGATAAATACCCTATTTGATATATTTTGTAAAATATACACATACATAAGTAAAAATTTACATAAGTAATATCTCTCATCATCATATTATACTCACTATATCTTCACTATTGGCAATATTGTGTGAGAGTTTGGTATGTAGTAGGTATTTAATACTTTTACCAGATTTTTGAATAAATATAAAAATTGAATATTATATATACATATTAGCACATGATATATTATTAACAAATTTAGTCTCTTTCATTTTAAAATATAAGTTTATATTATTATTCAAAATAACTAAATAGAATAGTATTAGATATATATAAAGCTCAATGTATACAATATAATACAAATATATACTCATAAAAAGAATTTTCAAGTTAAAAAAAATAAACCACGTTAATAGACACAAAAAAAACACGATATATTTCTAAAGGTAAAACTAAATTTCAACATAAGAAAATCGTTCCAGAAGAATAAAAATAAAAAGCAGAAGATTTCGATTCCACTTTTCGGCTGTTAAAAAAACAAATTAGGGTTAAGAAAAATATTGGAGAAAAATAACCATTGGCCCCACAATGGTGTTATTTTTTTCTAGGATTAAGATAATCTATATATAAAAACGTTAGAATTGTATTTTTTAAAATATTGTGGTAATCCTTAATACAAATGCTTAGCTTTTTGTTCGTCTGACTATTAATTTTAATGATTTATAAACATTTTTAGACATTATATAAAAGTTCAATATAACATGATGATATATTGCTATGATTATATTAATTAAATATGAAAAAAGAATATCTTCAATTTGTTGAAACGATTTAATATGGTAAATATATATATAATTCTTTTTTGAAGATTGAACAATCCATAATTAAAATTATATTTAAAAAAGATGCATATATTGGATTTATAATTATTTTATTGTTCCAATATTTCGAGGGGTAACTCGCCTCTCTTTATCGAGCATGTTTGTGTTTTTTTACTGAAACATGCGAGCACGCGTACACAATTCTTTCATTGGCCCCTTGTAGAACGAGAGTGGTGTACGCGTGCTCGCATGTTCTAGTGAAAAACACAAACATCCTCGATAAAGAGAGGCGAGTTGCCCCTCGAAATATTGTGGAACAATAAAATAATTATAAATCCAATATATGCATCTTTGTTGAATGCATATTTATATATATATATATATTGAAAATAAAAATAATTATAAGTATTTTTGAGTAATCTTTTCATATATCTTGATAAATATTTCTGAATATATACATATTATATGTTTTACAAGGAAAATAATCTCATAAATGGCATTATATATTTATAAATTTTAGTATATGTAATTCATTGCTATTTATTTTAGTGTATCTAATTATGATACCAATATATAATTAATTTTAATAACTCAATTTTTTAAAATATGAATATGATTAATATATAATAAAAAATGTATTTCAATATTAAATTTACTAATGCGTATATTTATTATATTATATATATAGTTTATTCAATTTTCATTGAAAATTATATTCCATTTTTTATATTACAAAACTTCAAAAAATATATTTGAAAGAATATGATATAATTATTATGTGTGAAAAAAAAAAAAATATTTTAAACTTTTAAAAATGATCTTTTCTATAGATATTTAATTAATCAGGAAATTTTATGAAAGAAAAAAAATAGTTTCTATAAAATAATCATCATTAAAAAGAAATAGATTTTAAAAAAATCTATTTTTAAAAAATAATCAGAGAAAGAAGGAACATTTTTCTACAATTTTTATCTGTGAAAATTAAATTTACAGCCCGGTCCCCCTGCGAATCTGATTGTAGGCAAAAATATGGAGAAATATGGCGGAGATGTTAGGACGGAAGAAGAAAAATTCTGAAACTTTTTTTTTTCAAATAAATTACCAGATAAAATCTTCCCATATTTTCTTTTTTCAAATATAAAAATTAAATTTTTCTTTTAAAATCAAATAAATCTCTGATAATTCTTTATTTAATATTATCTCTTGGATTACATTTAAAATATAATAAAGTATTGTAAAAAGAGAGAGAGTTGAAGAAAATCTCTAAATATAAATATTTTATTGTTGCATCATGATTAATGCGCCTACTTTTAAAATTATTGATAATAATATTTTTCACATATTTCAAATTTAAATTTTATATTTATTTATTTTTATAAAACAGAATATTATTATGAAATATTATGTACTATAAAATCATTTGTATTTTGATACACTAAATACACCACCTGCTTTAAACTTTGATGTGATAAATAAAGAGATATTCTAGGTGCTACCTAAAAATATAGTTGTCTTATTATTGACTGGTTTAACCTTGTAGGATGGTTGAGACACGTTCTGGAAAGATGCAAGACATGTCTGAGGAGAGAATCAAGACTGAAGAATCTGCCAAACTGCAGCCTGGTACAACAGTATTAAGAGATATTATATATATGGTAATTTAAACCAACAACCCCATACTGTCTATATAACTTGTAATAAGATTGCCATGTTGTATATAGAAACACATCTATAAATAATTATGCGCATGATTAATCTGTGTCTTTACATCACCCTATGTAATGTAATTTGTACAAAGTGGATAAATAAATAAAATCTGTAATAGATTTAAGAGTTGAGCTAAAGCAGAGATCGAGCATAGTATTGCCAAAATAACAAAGTCTAAAGAGGGAAGTCATAAATCAGGTAGATTCACAGTTCCCACGACAGGCCACCCACACTGTCACATGTGGTGGAATGCAGAGACCCCTCTCACACCTGGACAGGTAACGGCGCCTTTTCTCAAACGCCCCTGTCACATAAGGTCCCCCCCCCCCCCGTCTTTTAAACTATAAATACATCACTTTTACAGGGACTTGACAGTTCAGTCAGCTCAGTTCAGTTGAGTTTAGTTCACCCTTAGTGCAAGCCGCGTCGGTCGTATGTTATGTCGATCTCATCCAACATGTAATTAGGAAGAACTCGTCTATCTCCATCTTGCGCTTCTAGCTCAGCTTTTATCTGTTACGAAACTTTCTTAGTGCAACTGTGTCTTCGTTTTTTGTGTGATATCCCCAGCTTTCCACTCTGCCTCGACCACGACTGCCTGTATTTTGTGAGAACTTTTAAAGGTCTTCCAAGGTGCAGAGAGGTACTGGAAAACTCTACATCCTGACTGTTCCTCTCGGTCAACACAGTACAACAAGAGCTACCAGGACTTCAACTTTTATTTCAGTAGTCGACAGGATCTCTACAAAAGCTACTGGAATTGTCTCATATCATTACATAAGTCGACAGGATTCTACAAGTCGACAACACCAAACTTCAACATTATTTCAGAAGTCGACAGGATGACCAAAACGAAGGATGACACAACGAAGAGGTAAGAAGACTGTTCAGATAGGAAGCGAGAAAGTGCAAAGATGGAGGAACAAACCGACCATTCCAACGAAACGACAAAGCAATCTCTTCCCCAAAAAGAGGTATTTACGGAAGAAACGCCGCCCCAACGGACTTCCGCATACCCGCTAACCGATCGCCAACGCCGGGAGCAAGCTGACCGCGCCAACGACAGCCCCGATATTCCCGGAAGTAATGGAAACCAAGCAGCGATGTACCCAAACCCTGTGACAAGTTCCACACCTTCGACTTGACATCGTCGAGACAATGCTCGAGGCAACAAGCCACAATCAACTTCACAGAGCTACAAGCGTCTACAAGCTCTACATGGAGCGTCTTCAACGTCAGCAGGAATACAAGCCAAGACCAAGTTTCCTGACTGAACTTTCACACAACTGTAAGTTTTTAAAAAAACCTACCTTAACTTTATCCTCAAGTTCAAAACTTGATTCCCTATAAATTTTGTATTTATATTTTCACTTTAAGCATTTTAAAATCAATTTTTACCTTTTTTATACCATTTTTTAATTCAATTTTTAAAACTTTCACATTTTCATTGATCAAATTTACTTTAATTTTTAATCAGATTATAAATTTCAAGTTATTACTCTCAATTTTACTTAAAAAAAAAAAAAAATTCGCCCATCACGCATTTTTACTAATTTACTAATCTTACATGCCTTTCCTAAATTTACCTAAAATGGCATTATCCAAAGCTACGACTTGAAAAAAAAAAAAAAATTCATTATTATTATTTTTAAAAAAAATCTCATTCATCATAATTCTCAACTTATTTTTGTTTTACTTATTAGTTATCTTTATACCAAATGACCAATATCTTTATCAATTCTTAAAATTTGGTAATGTTCACCATTTTAAGTAAGCGTCCAATTTAAATTATGTGTAACTCTCACGACATTGCCCTTTTATAAGAATCATTTTAATTATCATAATCAACAATTTAAAAAGTATATTCAAATTTTAAATATAAATTAACATAGGTGAAACGCATTTTTTTTTTTTAATTGTAAAAATCGGAAGATACAATATCTTCAAAAACACCACTAGGGAAAACAACTATCTTTCCCAAAACAAGTTAGGAATAAAGATTCACTCCACTTCACCGCCAGTAGCTAAATTAAGTCACAGCCTTCCAAAACTATTACAATCGTTAATATTCGAGGATAAATACACTCCCTCATCTTTCCTTTTACATGCATATTTAATCAACAACAAATCTCTCTCTCTCTCTCAAAGATGCTCCTTCGTAAAACTTTTGATTCGTTATACAAATCTCTCTCAACAAACGTTACAACACTCACACATCACTTTATCCAATTGGCAACAATTTTTAGTGCGCGACTTAACACACAAATCCAAATCTTGAGCCACACAAGCCTCCACTTAG
Organism: Cordylochernes scorpioides; assembly: GCA_030710605.1. Classification (NCBI taxonomy): domain Eukaryota; kingdom Metazoa; phylum Arthropoda; class Arachnida; order Pseudoscorpiones; family Chernetidae; genus Cordylochernes; species Cordylochernes scorpioides. The sequence goes on along the minus strand of CP092881.1, from coordinate 8,120,982 downwards.
CTCTATATCGTCGCCACAATAAAATAATTTCACATTAAGCATGCCACATCCACTAACAGTCAAATATTCTCTCGATGTGTTTCATACAACAACCACCCATGACTTTATTAAATTTGTTATTCATGGTGAAACAGGTTAGATTTGTACCAAACTAAGACTTCACGTGACACCTTTTCATTCACATTTCTCACTTCGTGTCACAGTGCCACACCACAAAACTTTTTCACTTTTCAGGCCAAAGACGCCTTCACGCCTGTGACACCACATCTCAACTCAAAGCGTGTCCACGTTGAAAGTCGAACTTTCACCACACATCTAAACCTGACAACACTGAATAATATTTTTTCTAAACTTACTTCGAAACACAACAACTACGAACACCGAGAAAATTATATCTTTCAATTATAACAGTAAATTGCCAACTCAACAAAAGTGAGAAAGTCAGTTTCAAGTAAATCTCAAACCTAGAAAGCCATCCCACATGTGTGACCACCCCAAAAATAGAATTTCCGTGAAAAAAAAAAAAAAAGGGGAAGTGGACGCCCTTTTTGACGTCACTCCCTTGGTCACTACTATCTTTTGAGAATATCTTTGGACATGCCCTCTCTTCCCCCTCAAGGCAGATCTTCTTGACCGCTAGCTTCATGACGCCATTTTGAACACATGTGTCACACTACTCATTTAGATTTCCTCGAGAATCTCACAAATCTCACCAACGAGATATCACAACACAACATACTTTAAACATTTTACATGTTAATTGATAACACCAATTAAAACAATTTTGTTAAGTCTTATATAGACTTTTTAACGCGAAAGAGAAATCATTCTCTACATACCAGCATTGAGGACAAACGAAAAGATCATTTCACATATTCCCAGTTTCAGAGTCATAGAAACACCGATGTTACCAAAGGGATATAATCTAGTCACACACCACAACTGTAACTTTTCGTCAAAAGAGACAATTTTTGTTCAATTTTACACTACTTAAAATTTATCCAATCATTAATAACCTTCAATTATATTATAAATTTTGTATAAAATCTTGAATAATTATTCTTATTCTTACCTTTCAATTATATAAACAAATTTTTTAATCCAACATTAAAAAAAAAAAAAAAAAAAAACCTTTAATAAAATTTACTTTTATTTTTCATGATATTATTTTAGTATTGTAAAACATCTAATTGTTTCAAAAATTATTTTTATTTTATTATTTATTATATATTTTATATATTACAGGTTTAATTTTGTCCACTTACACTTTTTGTACCCGCAATCATATTTCTATATTTCTATTCACTATATTTTATTTGTTTAAATACCTTTATTATCTGACAAAGTTTATCATCCACTATCGGGCATCTACAACAATCGTTTTCAACAAACATATTCTTTAACCAATCCCCTATATTTTTCATCACTATCTTTTCAGTCATTGCGTCACATCAAAGTAGAAAAACGACAGCACTGCTTGACAATTTATTTTTGATTTCGTAATTCAACAAACTCCTTGAACACCGTTCCCCAGACTTACCAATCCAAACTTCTGGTCTGAACATGCTTCAAGAGTTTATTTCATTTCATCCGCAGAGCAAATCACCAACGCATTCACAAAGCGTTCACGTTTTTCAACTTTCAACTTTTTTTTTCAGCTCTAGCGGACCACATTCAACCTTTGATTTCGAGTCAAGTCAGATCACCTACTGTCGCTACAATTATACTTATCGCATGGCTCTATTTCACTCCTTTCTCAATCATATTAATAAGCAACTTTTCTTCAACAACTTTTAACCCAATAATCCTAAAATTGTGACAAAACACTGTAACCCTTATATAGGATCGCAAGTGAAACATTGCCAAGGAAGACAGCTCAAGTCTATATCCTCGCTTTGCACCTGGATCTGAGTATTTGGTTTACATGAGCACTTCTAACAATTACATATTCTTCAACAACTTTTCAACCCAATAACACTACAATTGTGACAAAGCACTGTTACCCTATACAGGATCACAGGTGAAACATTGTCTAGGAAGACGCTCAAGTCCATATCCTCGCTTTGCACCTGGACCTAAGTATTTGATTGCATGTGTAAATCTCACAATTGCTTATTCTTTAACTACTAACCCTGTCCAACGCCCACCAATATTCTTTTAGAATGTGAATTTTTATGTCATCATTTTATTTTAATCATCTTTTTTGTTAATCAAACACAATGTCATTTTTATTTCACTTTTATATATCCAACAAATATCATCTTGTTATAGCCCTTTTTAACCCTCACAGTTTAAATTAATTAAAAGAAATTTTAATTACTTACCTGTGTTAGAGAGGCTTTACCCGCCTAAACCCGGATAAACCCTTTCACTCCCGGGGCCCATCTATGGTAATTTAAACCAACAACCCCATACTGTCTATATAACTTGTAATAAAATTGCCATGTTGTATATAGAAACACATCTATAAATAATTATGCGCATGATTAATCTGTGTCTTTACATCACCCTATGTAATGTAATTTGTACAAAGTGGATAAATAAATAAAATCTGTAATAGATTTAAGAGTTGAGCTAAAGCAGAGATCGAGCATAGTATTGCCAAAATAACAAAGTCTAAAGAGGGAAGTCATAAATCAGGTAGATTCACAGTTCCCACGACAGGCCACCCACACTGTCACATGTGGTGGAATGCAGAGACCCCTCTCACACCTGGACAGGTAAAGGCGCCTTTTCTCAAACGCCCCTGTCACATAAGGTCCCCCCCCCCCGTCTTTTAAACTATAAATACATCACTTTTACAGGGACTTGACAGTTCAGTCAGCTCAGTTCAGTTGAGTTTAGTTCACCCTTAGTGCAAGCCGCGTCGGTCGTATGTTATGTCGATCTCATCCAACATGTAATTAGGAAGAACTCGTCTATCTCCATCTTGCGCTTCTAGCTCAGCTTTTATCTGTTACGGAACTTTCTTAGTGCAACTGTGTCTTCGTTTTTTGTGTGATATCCCCAGCTTTCCACTCTGCCTCGACCACGACTGCCTGTATTTTGTGAGAACTTTTAAAGGTCTTCCAAGGTGCAGAGAGGTACTGGAAAACTCTACATCCTGACTGTTCCTCTCGGTCAACACAGTACAACAAGAGCTACCAGGACTTCAACTTTTATTTCAGTAGTCGACAGGATCTCTACAAAAGCTACTGGAATTGTATCATATCATTACATAAGTCGACAGGATTCTACAAGTCGACAACACCAAACTTCAACATTATTTCATATATATAATATATACATATTTATTTATCTCTGCCTTTATATATTATATATTTGTGATTTTTATCGAATTTTAAACCGTAATTTAAGATGACTTTACAGGTTTAAATTTTCTATGTATAGGCGTATATATATATTATGAAAAAATATTTTCTGCTGTTGATTTTGGAATTGTTGAGGTTCTGCTTTTGTATAAGTGGTTTGTTTGATCCATTATGATACTGTTTTGCAGTTGTCGGAATAATAAAAATAGATCAGAATTAGCTTTAATTAAGCTTATGGAACATAAATACATAATTTGATAAAATGCTACCTGTTTGAGGCGAGTGGAATAAAGAAAACAAAAACTTATTTACATAATTACAAAAGGTTTGAGCCGGCCAACGGGAAACAACAACAATGAGTTTTATATAGGTAAGGTCGCGACCTCTGGCGGTCGATTTAGAGAATATTTATCTATGAAATATAATTTTAAAAATATATATATTTTATATAACATATATATTCTGACTTGAGGAAAAAAATCAACATGGGGAAATATTCCTATAAATGTAATTGATTGATTCGATATCTGAGATCTTTAATCCTATCTACAGGAATGAAGTTCTTGGAATAACACTTTGGCCAGTAGAAGTTCTAATAAAATCAATAAAAAAAACATCCAGGGTTTATTGTACCATTTCTCTAGTTTTCAGGCTAACATGCCCCTCAACAGGAGCAACTAAGAGAATAACTTCTAGCTAAATATACATGCTTCTATAACTACAGGCGTATTTAGTTAGCTAGAATTCATACTCAGAGTTGCTTCTGTTAAAGGGCATGTTAGCCCGAAATCTAGAAAAATATATACAAAGTAATAACGCATTATCTATATGTAACGAAGGAAGACATTAAGACGCGAATGTTTATTTTCACAAATAAATCAAACTTATACTGTCCTTACTGCGATAGAAAATATTGAAAGGGCTTTTCATCGCAGTAAGGACAGTATAAGTTTGATTTATTAGTGAAAAGAAGCATTCGCGTCTTAATGTTTTCATTCATTATATAGATAAAAATATACAGAAAGTAAATCCTGAATGCTTTATATTGATTTTATTAAATTATAAGTATGGGGAAGAATATTTTTATTACCTCAAATTTTATTAAATGTCTTCTTAAAAAACACACAACCGGCAACATCAAAGGCCTATTACTTCCTTAAGTTTTATTCATGAGTGTAATTAAAAACGAATGCAAATATTCAAATAGGTTGGATAGATAACAACCAAATTAATTTTATTTTATTAAATTTGACATCACTAATGAATTTATATTATTTATTTATTTATTTTAATATGCAATTGAGTTATGTTTACACACACACACACACCACTGAGATCTCCCTCTCAAATATGCAAATTGAATCAGAGTAAAATGACTCCTATTTATAAATAATAAAATAAATTACAAAAATAAAATATAGATAAAATATCTATTCGCGCTATTTATAACTAATATGAAAATTAATTTATATATAATTATATTTTCAATTTACTATATTATTATCGTGATGAGATTATGGCTAATATATTAAAACTGGAACATTAACTTGTCACATATGCAACAGGGAAATTTAAGAAATAATAAGCCTAAAAATGTGTCGACGAGATAAAGTCCAACTATACTCACGCTGCTAAAATGTATAGTTACTGAATAAGAAGTCCAAGAGTCTGATAGCTCAAAGATAAATATATTATTATAAAGTCTAATATATATGTGTGATACTTAAACACAATTCTGAAATTTATTTTTTATTACACTCACATGGGCAAAACATAAGGAAGTTGTACCATTTTTAGTATGTATATTCGGGATTCAGACAATAACTCTGAAAGATATTACAGTGACCTTTATTGAAGACACACGAGATAACCAAGTATAAACAAATTGCCTCTGTATCCTTCAAAAAAACAGATGAATAGTGTTATCAAAGACTTTCCACTTCCCTAAGTTTTGTCCATGAGTTTAAGATAAAATGAAATAAACAATTGTGCAGGAGGGGATTTGACCCTGTGTCTCTGCAAAGCTAGGCAGCTGAAGTAGAGATGATCCACTGTCTGCCTTTCTTCTTATCTGTGTGATAAAATAGAATCAGGTTGCGATGGAACTCCTACGTACAACATGCACTATACAGAGAAGGACCAACAGCCCGAAACACCCCCATAGTTGATGTTTCTTTCACATTTCAAAAATAGAGTGTATGAAAAATCTGGAAAAATCATTAGATAGTTAAATATAAATTTTCGATAGAAATTCCAGAAAGCCAATAGCAACATTCAGTTGAAAGGGAGGTGCTCTTTTATTATATCATATTTTATTTTTTTAATGGAGATTTTAAAATAATTAAACTTAGAAACAATAAATGTGAACAATCAATCCGGTCACACTGTATTCAAATTTGAATAAGACGTACAGAAAAAAAAACGTCAATTAAATTAAATACATTTCTGAAAATTAAAAAAAGACTATTATAAAACACATTTATTAAGTTGTAATATAAAATAGTGTTTAAAAAATCAAAGCTTGAAGTCTTCAATGTGAGAATGGCTAAGATATCAATCCGGTCACACTGTATTCACTGAATGCCACAGAGTGAAACTTCAATGAAATTAACCGGATAATTCGGATGTGGAATATTTAATTGGTGTCACTGCCCGTCCATTGGCTACCCATAATTACTAATTACTCCGCAGATCTTGTCACCCTGCTGTGAAAATCAATATGGTTCCGCTCTGCCAGTTATCATCATTCCAATTTTGCGGAGCCGTTTCTTCTCCCTAATTAAAAATTATGTTTTAGAAACCCGCGGTGCTCCCCACACTAATTACAAACTTAACTAACTTTAAATAATAGAGGCATCATTAACGTACTGAGTTTTATTTACCGTGTAATTTATATTAATCACCTTAATTGTGACATCTAGGAATAAAACTACACTCATATACAAAACTTATAGAAGAGAAAAGTCTTTGATGTCGCCGGTCGTCTGTTTTTTTTATTTTTTTTTCTAAGAAATTACAGACGCAATTTTGTTCAAACTTGGTTATCTTGGGTGTCTAAATAAAGGTCACTATGTATGAAATATGTTTCAGAGTTATTGTCTGAATCCCGATATACCAGGTCTATTAGTATGAAACGCGAAAATTTTCAGTGAATTCAAAAGTTCACCAATTCCATACAACAAAAGATTTTTTATTCAAAGTAATTGCCCTGATTAGCTATACACTCGGATCACTTTTCAGGCAATTTTCGAATTCCTTGTCTGAAAAATTCTATTCCTTTTGAGTCGAACCAGTCAACAAGCCATTTTCGGAGTATGTCTGAGTTCGAAAATTCCTGGTTTTTTTAGGGCGTGTCCTAAAGGTACAACTTCCTTAGGCTTTGTGTCCATGAATGTATTATATATAAAATTAACGAAAATGTCATCACATAAAAACTACTTCACATAAACAGTTTAACTCTTTTACTGCCGGAACTGAGGGCGTTAGCCAATGTTGTTATGATAGGAGTTGACTTGCACTATGTCCTTCACATTCTTTAACACACTTTATACAACAAATAAACAATTGTATAACAAATAATGTAATAATCATTGTCAATCATAACTAAACAATTACCTTATTTCCCATCATACCATAAATATCAGCTAAAATGTAATGCAATTTGAACCAGAACAATAACTGATTAATCTTAGATAACGCGTGAACGCGGAATAGAAACTTAAGTAAAGACAAAATCACACGTTAGCGCGTGAGTAACACCTGAGTGGAATCTCAGTATCATGATCGACAGTGAAATTGTTCACTGTGTAGTAGTTAACCTGAATACTATATTTTAGTATATAAATATCATATAATCTAAATACTCAAATATTTCCATATTTTAAAATATATATATTTCATTTTAATTCATTGATAATTCTACTTTTGTTATCATCGTTTTTAGAATAACTTTCAGTTTTGTTGTAAATATGCGTAGTTAGCATATCTATCCTTTCAAATCACTAAAATATAGGATTAACTTTATAAATTCTATATAATGTGAAAATAACTAATGTGTAATATTTCCTCAAGTAATTGAAAATAAAAGCTACTTGATGGTAAATAATTATCATTTTTCTTATCGCGACTGCACCTTCAACCCTTTATCTTATCGATCCTTTGTTTTATCAACCCTTTATCTAACAACAAACAAATTATTTATAACATATATATATTCGATATATTTGCATATATTTTGAGATATCATACATACTGAATTTATTAATTAGTTTTCTCATTACCTCAAACTAGGAAATCATTAATGCCTGTCTCGAAATCAGACGACAAAAAGTTGGACGCCTCCAACTTAGATGATTGGAAGGCGAACAAAAATTTTTTTACTTGAGATGGCTAACAAAATTCGGAGCAGAAGAATATTCCTTGGGGGACGTGAGTTCGGCTGCTGCCTTTAAAATCTCGTCTGCGAACGTGTTTGGAATTCTCGCGAGCCTATTGGCTGTTTGAGTTTGATCTTTTGGCCTTCATGTAACATCGTTATATATTTCCGCCATTTTGAAATATGTTTCATGAATATATTTTCTATATATCCTTCTATTTTATGGATGACATAAATTTTCCTTTTACAAATTTACATTATATTTTTTAAAAGACGCTCTTTTAAATATATTTTTGTTTCCTCTCTAAATATTCGGTCAAATATATATTTATTTCCTCTCTCTCTTATAAATTACAATGATATGTAAAAGTTTAAAAAAAACGAAATAATTATAATCAATTTCAAAACATTTTTTTTTTATATAATTCAAAGTTTGGTTTAAAAATGTGTTTTTTTTTAATGTCATTTTTAGTGGGGTCTTATACTTAAATAAGATGATGCCAACATGTTTGTATTAATCAAACAAAATTAAGGGTCGAATTATACCTTCATTAGTGTTTACACTCTGTTCTTTTTAAAACGTGTAATAGCTTTCTTAAACATTAAACTGGTGAAACCGCTGGGAGGGTTCACCACTGATGAGCCAGGGGCCCTCCCATTAATTTTTCCATTGCAGCAAGGGCAGTAGAAATTGTTTATTTTCAAAAAGAATCTTACGCGTCTAAAATAGTTTCGAATTTTCATTAACTTTCTATCAAAATTAGTTTAAATTTCCCATAACATATAGAGCGCTAATACATTATAAGTTTGGTTAGTTTATAGAAACTCTCAATAATATATTGTTTTTATTGGAATTTTCTATAAAACCTTCGGTGAACGTAAGGTATAAACCTTCGATTTCTGACAGTCATGACCTAGATCGAATCCCATCATTGGACACTTTTTTTTATATAAAAAAAATTGCTCCAATGGCTCCCGCTTCTTGTAAACCTCCAACCTCACCAATGAATGCAAGTAATCAAACGGAGCTCTTGTATATTTGTAAGTGCAAAAGTCAAACTGCTTCACACATGTGTAGACATATGTTGTACTTACAGTAAAAGCAGTCGCTAAATACTACCCACCATGATTATCATTATATACTACGAGTGAACGAGGACTAATTATAAAATTAAAATTTTAACAGATTAACCTAATAGAGGATAAAGTTTAGGTTAGGTTCAAGTTAGCGTTATTAAACCAGGGAGCTTGTGCCGAGACCTCTCAAAATTGGTTGTGGTTTCTATTTTGGTTTTAATATTCAAAAATAGGTAACATTTCTGATGTATAAATATCTTTTAAAATACAATATATAACGCGGCTGATGATTGTAAAACGAAAATTGAAATTATACCGCGAATGTTTCTTTTATAAAAATCGAAATTTATTTTCAAAGAGAAATAGCGACATTTCTAACTTTGAGGATGAGGTATGGAAAGGTGAAACATGAAGAGTAATGGCGAACGGAATTCGCCATTACTCTTCATGTTTCACCTTTCCATACCTCATCCTCAAAGTTAGAAATGTCGCTATTTCTCTTTGAAAATAAATTTCGATTTTTATAAAAGAAACATTCGCGGTATAATTTCAATTTTCGTTTTATAAATATCTTTGTTTGAAGAACAGTTAAACCTCTCTATTTTATTGAAATATTTATATTCCATTATATAAAAAAATATATTGAACAAACTCGCGAGTGTATATATTTTTCAATATAAAATTTAAAAAAACAATTCCATATATATTGAAATGTATAATATATTATTTCAAATTTTCAATTATGATTCAAAATAATAATATGACAAAAATAAATTATTTTGGTAAAAATTCTATATACTCGCAATATTATATCAAATTAATTAAAAAATTTATTTCGTCTGCTAGAAAAAGGCTTAGAGGTGTTTAGATGCAAAGCTGAATAAATATTATTTACATATTCTCCCTTTTAAAAATATCGTTTGCGATTTAATACATGTTTGCGTTCAAGTTTTTACTTGAGATTCTCCTTTAGAGATATTTAATCTAGAAAAAGAAATATTATTAACTTAGTTCTTCATTTAATATCTTCTGGAGAGAATAAAAAGGAAACAGACGAAGTTATTTCCGATCTTTTGGTAACTCGAACCTTTCTTTTGATATTATATATCAAAGTTATTTCTCATATTTTTTTGGAAAGCGCAAAATAAAATTTTCAAGCAGTCAAATAAAAATATATAGAATGTTTTCACATTTCTATTATAAAAACAAATAAATATAAATAAAATTTATTATAATGTTTTGAAATTCATATTTTGATGAACACATTTATCTTGTTTATGTAAATAAAAAAAATCAATGTTTACTTAAATGTTGATTAAGAATGTAGAATGTGTTGTATGTTGACATTACAATTTTACTTTTAAATAATAAATCTGCAAAAAAATAAATATTAAAAATTTAGATAGCTTGTGTAGATATTAGTTAATTTAAATATTACTTTATGAACTGGCAGGCTTTCGAGCCGCGATTTTACATTTATGTGAGAATGTGTTAAATGTGAGATTACAAGGCAGGTGATATATTCAACACATTGCATATTTACAATTTTAGATACCCCATATATATATTGTTACATCATGATTAATGGCGTATTTCTTATATTATTTTTAATATATTTGAAATTTAAATTATATATTTATTTATTTTTATATAAAATATTCTATGATATTTATTTAAAACAGATTAGATTATCATCATTTGTATTTAGGTACACTGTGACTTCACTGCTCTCTTTGATGTGAGAAAATAAATAAAGGATTCGGGAGGTTACTTAAAGTAGACTTATCTCATTATTCCCTTATATAAATTTGTAGGATGGTTGAAACACGCTCTGGTAAGATGCAAGACCCAGCACAGGAGAGAATCATGGCTGAAGAGTCTGCCAAGCCGCAACCTGGTGCAACAATTGGTAGAGATGCTAGTTCCGACCCAGTTGTCCTGAATCCCAACATCGACATCCCCAAGTATGATGGAACGGAAGACCCTCGCCCATGGATTGAATCTCTTGAAGAAATTGGCTTCCTGTACCATTGGGCAGACTACATTATCTCTCGTTATGCCGCCATGAACATGACGGGAAGCGCTAAAACCTGGTTGAATTTACACAAAGCTAGTTTCACGAGCTGGGAAAATATTAAAATCCGCCTCATTCAGGATTTTTCTTTGGACGCGAATAAAGAAGAACTTAGAATGAAGCTCAACAGAATGCAACACTGGAATGAACCAGCAATCAGGTTCGCGGAAGACATTCTAGTGTTGTGCAACAAGGTTGACCCCGCAATGGAAGAAGAAACAAAAATTGAACATGTTATTGGAGGACTGAAAAAAGAGTACTCATTCGCGCTCTACCTGAACCCTCCTAAAACGACCGATGACCTTCTTGTCGTGTGCAAGAAAATGGATTCTTTTGAAAAGAAGTATCGGGAACGTGTGGAGAAATCCAGAAACCTATATAACGGTCCACGCTATTCTAGACCCCAACAACAATCGAGGTACGTGCCGCCGACTGCCGCACGAAACTACCAGACCACTTCCAGGCCCCAAGCCGCTGTTTCCAATAATTACAAGAACGACTCCCCTCCTACTCCCAGACAGTATCGAAACAACTTTCCCCAGCCCTCTACCCCTAGACGTCCTTATAATCCTAACTTTGTGCCAAAACCAAACCTTCAGAGAAACACCTACAATAAAAGCCAAGAAGTGAGCAAAAATAGGACGGAAGATGGAAGACCAATCTGCTTTAAATGTAACAAGCCAGGGCACGTGGCCCGTTATTGTAGGGTCAAGTTTATAAGAATCTTAGAAGAGGATCCAGCAGATACCCAAGAGAAGGTCGAAGAGAAATGCCAAATGAATGAAATATCAGAGAAATCAGGACCTCGGCTTTATGCCGATGTATGTCATAACACACAGACAAATATTCCTACCCGGAATAGATATTCCGTGTTGGAAGATTTAAACTAAGCGTCGCGCCTGAATCTGTCAATCAAAGCAAGTCGACCATAAACGGAATCAAGAAGTTGGACCCTAAATACAAATTAAAAATTAACGTGGACAAGATAGGGACTTTTGAAGCTTTGGTTGATACAGGCGCTGACCTCTCAGTGGTCGACCTCAGAACGGCCCTCGATACAGGCCATGGTATAAGTAAACTCGAAAAAATTTGTGCAGGACCCGATGGAAAAAAATTGGACATGGTAGGAAGTATATTTTTAAATATAAAAATTGATGACGAAACATTATCACACAACTTTGTGATATTGAAAACGCATTTACGGACATTAATTCTTGGGAGAGATTTCCTTAAGAAAATGAACGCAAAAATAGATTGTAAGCAAGAAACTATCAAATACGATTTGACGAATAATCATGACGAAATCAATTTTGAAATGTTGAAAATAAAGAGTGCCAAGGATTCCATTGTACCGGAATGTTCCATGAAATTGATCAAGGCATTGGTAGAAACAGAGGATGGAGAATATATTATCGAGGAGAGCAGCAAAATGTTTCAAACAAATGGACTTCGTCTAGCAAGAAGCTTGATCAATGTTATAAATAGGGAAACACACATCTGGATAACTAATCCGTATCCTCGACCGTTAAAAATAATGAAAAACCAAACATTGGCTTTTGGAAGTAGTCCAGCGAATATAAATGTGAGTCGAGAAAGAGAGGTAGAAGAGAACAAAGAACCTAGATTCCAAATAAACGAAAATCTTTCACCAAAGGAACAGAAGGAGTTAAAACAAGTTTTAGAAAGGTATGGAGATCTTTTTTCGTCGAGATTAGGGAGAACCAATTTGGCAAAACATCGGATAGACACAGAAGACGCGAAGCCAATTAAACACAAGCCTTACCGGGTAAGTGCTAAAGAACGAGATATTATAAAAGAGCAAATTGACGAGATGCTTACAGAAGGCATAATTAGGCCATCTTCTAGCCCCTGGTCTTTTCCAGTAATATTGGTCAAGAAGCGAGATGGTAAATACAGATTTTGTGTGGACTACAGAAAACTGAATAATGTGACAGTAAAAGATGTCTATCCGATCCCTAGAATAGACGAAGTTATGGATACTCTCCAAGGATCTACACACTTCTCAGCAATAGACCTAAGATCTGGATATTGGCAAGTTGAAGTCGAAGAAAGAGACAAAGAGAAAACAGCTTTCACTACAGCACATGGATTATATGAATTCAACGTGATGCCTTTTGGACTTTGTAACGCGCCTGCTACCTTTGAGAGAAATATGGAGAATATGCTTGGAAATCTGAGATGGCAAATTTGTTTGTGTTATCTGGATGATGTTATCATATATAGCCCGGATTTTCCAACGCACCTCAAAAGACTTGAAGCTGTTTTTAGATGTTTTCGTGAATCTAATTTAAGGTTAAACGACAAAAAATGCCGATTTGCTTTTGAAGAATTGGAGATTCTCGGCTATATAACGAGCAAACATGGTATAAAACCCGCGGAACATAACATCAAAGCTGTCAGAAATTTCCCTCGGCCCAAAAAGGTCAAAGAAGTACAATCCTTTTTGGGAATGTGTTCATATTATAGAAAATTTATCAAAGACTTCTCAAAAATTGCTGACCCTTTGACCAACCTTATAAAAAAAAGTGTATCATTTACCTGGACAGAAAGACAAGAGGAAGCGTTTCAAACCCTAAAAACAGCACTATTAAATCCACCAATTTTAGGTCACTTCAATCCAAATGCACCTACTTATGTTCATACTGATGCGTCCAACATCGGCATAGGTGCAACACTTGTCCAAGACATCGGTGGTGAAGAGAAGGTGATCTCATATTTGAGTCGTACCCTAAGTAAAGCGGAGCAAAATTATTCAACCACTGAAAAAGAATGTCTGGCCGTTGTCTGGTCAATGTCGAAATTACGACCCTACCTTTATGGAAGACACTTTAAAATAGTAACAGACCACCACGCCTTATGCTGGCTCAAAAACTTGAAGGATCCAACAGGTCGATTGGCAAGATGGGCATTGAAAATTCAAGAATATGACTTCGATATAATACATAAATCAGGAAAGAAGCATCTGGACGCCGATGGCTTATCTAGGGGACCCTTACCAGAAACTGATTGGGATGAGGATTTTGAAAGGCTATTTTCAAATCAAATAACAGACGAAGAGGATAAGTTTATCGAAAGTGTTAAGAAAAACCTTAATGGAAGCAGGCGATCAATTGCGCAAAACTTTAAAGTAGAAGATGGATGCCTCTTTAAGAAAAACCCGAACCCTGAAGGCAGGGCGTGGTTGCTTGTGGTTCCAGAGAAGAAAAAGAGAGAAATTATGAAAGAATATCACAATCATATGTCGAATGGCCATCTGGGTGTCGCCAGAACCATGTACCGAATAAAGAGTAAATACTTTTGGCCATCCATGCTAAAGGATGTCTCAGAGTTCGTTAAGACGTGTCACCTTTGCCAAAGTAGAAAAGGCTCAAACCAATTACCTTCTGGACTACTACAGCCCATTCCCCCAGCCAACTTTCCTTTCGAAAGAATTGGAATTGACTTTGTTGGTCCATTGCCATCTACGAAAAACAGGAAAAAATGGATAATCGTGCTGACGGACTACTACACTAGATATGCAGAAACAAAAGCAGTCTCGGAAGCAACAGTGAAAGAAGTTTCAAAATTTCTAGTAGAGGATATTTTTCTCCGGCACGGAGCCCCACAATATCTTATTAGTGACAGAGGCTCTCAATTTACCAGTAATTTAATGAAAGAGGTGATGAAAACGTGCAAGATTAAACATTGCTTCACAACGAGCTATCATCCCCAGACTAATGGATTGACAGAGCGGTTAAATAGAACATTGATCAATATGCTCAGTATGTATGTGAACACTGATCAGAAGAATTGGGACGAAATACTCCCATTCATCACTCACGCTTACAATACTACAATTCAGGAAACCACAGGATATTCTCCCTTTTTCCTGATGTTTGGAAGAGAACCCACGTCTCTTTTGGACGACAGGAATATCTCGGTGGACATTGACAAGGATGATTATGATGAATACATAAAACATCACTTAGACAAAATAAACAGAACAAGAAAATTAGTTATTAACAACACAATAAAGACTCAAGAAAGAATGAAAAAGAACTATGACAAGAAACACATGGAAAGAAGCTACGAACCAGGAGAATTAGTAGCAGTTTGGACACCAATTAGGAAAATAGGAAAGTGTGAGAAACTACTGAGAAAATATTTTGGCCCATATAGAATATTAAAGAAGCTGTCCAACGTAAATTACTTAATTGAACCAAAAGATAATCCTGGCCAAGACCCATTGATTGTCCATGTCTCAAGAATCAAACCCTATTTTGAGAGAATTGATGAGGTCAATCACGAGGACGTGACGACCTCTGGAGAGGGGGAAGTGTTACATCATGATTAATGGCGTATTTCTTATATTATTTTTAATATATTTGAAATTTAAATTATATATTTATTTATTTTTATATAAAATATTCTATGATATTTATTTAAAACAGATTAGATTATCATCATTTGTATTTAGGTACACTGTGACTTCACTGCTCTCTTTGATGTGAGAAAATAAATAAAGGATTCGGGAGGTTACTTAAAGTAGACTTATCTCATTATTCCCTTATATAAATTTGTAGGATGGTTGAAACACGCTCTGGTAAGATGCAAGACCCAGCACAGGAGAGAATCATGGCTGAAGAGTCTGCCAAGCCGCAACCTGGTGCAACAATATAGTCATTTCCTTTTAGAGAGAAAAATATAAATAAATTTTATCTCAATTATTAAAATCGTGCAATTGGAGAATATACAAGGACAAAACTAATGGAACCTTTTAGTATGCATATAGGAATTCAGACAATAACTCTGAAATATATTCGATACACAGTGACCTTTATTGAAGACACACGACAATATCAAGTATGAACAAAATTGCTTGCTGCAAAAAAAAAAACAGACGACCAGCGACATCAAAGAATTTCCATCTTCTTGAGTGTTTATAAAATGTTTTTTTTTTTTTCATATTGAATAACAACCGATATAATATTCGGTCTTTATAGTTCACCCATCCTTATTTCATCCAATAATATTTGAACCTGAATGAAGACTATATAGAGAGAAATATTTAATGGGGTATGTGTTACTCCATCAAACCTAACTGGATCAATCAATAACTATTTCCACATGTAAACAGTGACCTTATAGTTCAACGTATAAGCTTATTATGTTCCATCACATGTTTGAAATTGTAGAAAATTATTTTAATTACTGAACTACTCTGTAAAAGGTTTCTAAATTATTCAAGTTAGTAAGCTCTTTCGAGTGCCACAGGCATTTCTTCCAAACATATACATTAAATATAAATGTACAATGTGTAAATATATATACATTTAAATGCATATGTTTGGACGAAATATTTCTGTAGAAGAGAATTCTTAAACTCGAAAGTTTCCTAATTTGAATAAATTAGAAAATAAACCTTTTGCGGAGTAGTTAATTAAGTAAAGGCTTATGCAAATTAGTTCAATAAATTTGCATAGTTTGGAGTCGAAAATGATGACGATAATAATCACTGATTTCTCTAGCATTATTATTACGGTTAATAATAATAAAAAATAATAATAATACAGCAAAATCTTTCTTTAAGACATTTCGTCTTAAACAGACTTGGAGTCTAGGAAATCAATGGTAGAAAGTATGTAAATAGGTAACCACAGCTATCTTGGTGGATATGCAATAACAATTACTCTTGTCTTCTAATCAACCTTTCTTACTACTAATAATAATATAATTCTAATCATTACCCTTTGTTTTAAACCAAATATTAATTTGCGCAGAACCTGGTTAAGCATTTTCATATTCGGCTGCTAGAATTATATAAATAAATTCTACTCACATCACCTATAACGTTGAAATTTTTATTTAAATCTTCAAAATAGAGAAAATAATAAGCCATTTGCTGTGAGGTCTACCTTATAAAAAAACTTCTTTTTTTTTTTGCTTATCCCTAGTACACGTGGTACAGGCCATGGTAATCATGGTAGGTAGAGGTTGACGACTGCTTTTGTTGTAAGTGCACCACATGTTTATACATATGGAAAGCAGTTCGACTTTGCACTTACAAATGTGCCAAAGCCCCGTTTTGTTACTTGCACTCGCTGATGAGGTTGGACTTTTGCAAGAGTTGGGGGCCATTGAAGAATTTTTTTTTTAATCAGAAAAAAGTGCCCAATGCGAGAATCGAACCCGGGTCGTATCGGTTGAAAACCAACGGTTTAGACCATCCTTCCACCGACCCTCCATTAAAAAAAAATAAATTCTAACACCAGTGTATAATGATCTTATTAAAAAACATATATAAAACATATATATGAGTATGCAAATAAATATATTGTCAAGTCAGGTCCAAGTATAATTACTTCAACAACGCCGCGAGAATATTCCACCACACCCAGTTGATCGTCTGTCATGAAAGGGCTATTTCTATACCAAACGATCATAGCTTTAGTCACGTTACCAACTTTTATCGTCTGCCCACTCTAAACGATCGTCTGCAATATAATGCGGCAGCCAAAATATTCTCTTTATTTCTTTATTTTGTCTAAACTCTTTTATATATATATTTATATATTTAAAGTGTTATATAATAGTACTTTTTTATTTAGTTTTTTTTTGTTTATTTTTTATGTGGTACAGGCCATTTTTTAATGTGGTGGATAGTTAGCTTTTACTTTTAATGTAAATATGCAAAATGTCTATAAATTTAGAAAGAAGTTTTCGACTTTTTCACTTTAAGTGTGTCAGAGTTCTATTTGTTTACCTTCATTCCTTTGTGGAGTTGGACCTTTAACTGAATAAACGACTCTATGGAGGTAATCTTTCTTTTAAATAAAAGTGGTGGATGGTGGAATCGAGCCAAGGTCGTGACTGTCGAAATATCGACAGCTTATACCACTACTCCTACATTGCATATTACACTTAGGATATGTAAATTATACTCATGGACAAAACTTATGTAAGTTTTACCTTTTAGCATGTATATCGGGATTCAGACAATAACTCTGAAAGATATTATAGTGACCTTTATTGAAGACACACGAGATGACCAAGTGTGAATCAAATTGCTTCTGTCTCCTTAAAAAAAAAAAAAAAAAAAAACAGACGACCGGCGACATCAAAGACTTTCCACTTCTTTAAGTTTTGTCCACCTGATATTTAAAATTTAGGAAATTAAAAGATTCATCAGTTTGCTAATATTTATAAACAAGCCTTAAGTTTAACGTAAGTATATTAATATATAAATATGTGTATTTAAATTTTTATCAAACTCTTTTTTTTTTTGCTTATCCCTAGTACACGTGGTACAGGCCATGATAATCATAGTGGGTAGAAGTAAGTGACTGTTTTTACTGTAAGTGCACCTCATGTCTACACATGTGAAAAGCAGTTCGACTTTGCACTTAAAAATGTGCCAACAAAACCTTTAATTATGGAATTCTCTATGAGAAGAATGAAGAGTTATAAAACCTATTTAGAATGAGTTCTATGTTATTTGTTTTAAAAAAAAACGTAGAGAGTGTGTGAATGATCGTAAAAAAAAAAGTTCGAAATATTTCAAGAAAGAAAAGCTTCGTGATTACGTTAACGGAAGGAATTTCACAGTTAAAGAATATGAAAACAATCTGACGATTAAAAAAAACATCTCACACGAGAGATAAAAAAGAATCAATTGGCCTGGTAGTGACCGATGGGTCATGCAAACCTGCGATTAAACAGGCTTCGTCTGTTACACTCAATGTATCGTCTGCTTTCATGGACGAAACCATTCTTTCCCGCGGTTTGTCACGCGCTGGCAACTTAATCTTGATTTGATCGTATGTTATTTTGTAGATAAATATATTGATTTGTGAGAAACAGTTACCCAGATATATTTTTTTTTTTTTGAAAGAGAAAAAATAAAAATCACGTAAAAAGTTGCTTTTAATTTTTAATTTGCAAACATTCGAGCAAATCTTTATTTATTTATGTAACAGTTGGGAGAGACATGCCATATTCACAATTAGGATAATTGCGTGTATATATTACATTATATACAATTAACACAATTGAACATTGGGAAGCATGAAAATTAAACGTTCGATGTCAAATTTTGCATATAGTAATTAGAAATAATAGCTTGAAATATGTACAGTCAACACTATCGCCTTAAAATATACATCCTGCAGAATCTATTAAACTTTATGTATTGGTCTTTATTGCAAGCAACTTGTTTTGTATTAGTCAGGTAAAGATGGTTTTCTTCCCTTAGATTAGAAGAGCAAATATACTTCTCTTCAACAGGTTTTATATATGTACATTTTCTTAAACATTAAGATATTTTACATATTAGCCCGTTGAAGAGAGCAGTATATTTGCTCGAAAGCTTGCAAATTCAAAATTAAAAGAAACCTTTTACCTGATTTTTTCCTCATTCAAATATATTAATTTTGTTTGTAATTTATGACAATTAATATTAAGGCAATGTGTTTCTTTTAACGTATATTATCAAATTTTATCTCTGCAGACCTTACTACAATGATAAAAGTTATTGAATGAGAAGGCTTGGAATTTATATGTAATTCAACTGTCCTAAAGGTTTATGTCCATAGTTTGCCTAAATACGATTTCACCATTCAGTGTATGTTTATCTGGTAGTTCGAAGCTTTCTTCACTTCTTGGGCATTTTAAGCACTTTCAAGTTTTCTTTCGGGATACCTTTTAGCAGTTTCTAGCTATCTTTTGAGACATTGGCAGAAGTTTAAGGCTTGCTTTCAGCATTTCTCCAGCAGTTACAAGTTTACCTCCGGGACATTTGAATAAATTCAAAGTTTACTTCGAGACATTTACAACACCTCTCCATCTTTACAAATCACTAAATAACATTCAGTGTAGCATATACGACATATAAGTAGAATAATCCAATATACAGTATTAGAACTCTAAAAGCGGTCTAGTAAATTAAATTGGCGAAACCGCTGGGAGGGTTTACCACTGATTAGACAAATCCTCCCAATATTTTTCATCGCAATAAGGACAGTAGAAATTTTGTTTTATTTGGTTACAAAATAAACATTCGAGCTATGTGGTTTTGATTCCTATGAAAAATATTAATAGGAGAGGTTGACTCATCAATGGTCAACCCCATTCCAGCGGTTTCTCTCTCTCTCTCTCACCAGTTTAATCCTTACTCTACCCCAAAGCACATTATTGACTGTATTGACTCACCCATTGATGATCTCTATTCATCCTCAGCAAACACAAAGAAAGCTTGATACCTTAATATGATTGAGTGTTCAGGGATGGGGATCGAACCCACACTGTTCCGCTTACCGGGCAGATGTCATGTCCACTAGGCTACCCTGGACAAAAATAAAAGTGTCCAGGGATGGGAATCGAACCCACACTGTTCCGCTTACCGGGCAGATGCCATGTCCACTAGGCTACCCCTAATATGATTGAGTGGTGATAAGAAAAATGAAGATCCTTACTCAATTCCAACACTGTGTATATAAGGCTGATAATCTACAACAAAATATGAAGCTAAATTTCCGTATAATGATTCTTACCTATATAATATGACACTGTGTCTTTTATTAAATTCTCACAGATACATTTTCAAACAAACAGAAAACCCCTCTCAATCCAATCATATTGATAAAAAAAATCTTTCACAAGGGAGAAACAGAATGGAATTTTAAAAGGTTGGATATTTGGAGAGAAATGGTTTTCCACCTCCCAATACAGTTTTTCTATCTCCCCGGGATTTCCTTCCCCCCTATATATCGGAATAAAGATAACGCGGATAAATAGAGAGGGAAGTTTTCACACAACAGTAGCTGTATAGTGTTTAGAAATATTAAAATATATCAACACTATGTTAGTTAATTCATAAGACTTTACAAATACTTTGAATATATATTTGCATATCGTAACAGTCGATTATTTCTCTATTTGCATATAACTACTAACTCAGGTCATTGAGAAACAACAACTATTTTTTTTTATTTCAAAATACTTTCATGTTTTTGTGTATAGTGTGAAATTGTGGCTTAGGTTTTTGTATTCGAATACTTTATTGTTGAAAACGTCATTTTTCAAGTTTGTTCTATGTGTGATTGAGCTAAAATGATTTATATTTAAATTTTATTTTATACATAAGAGCTAATAAGACCAAATCTAAATAAATAGTTGTGATGATTCAGTAACAGCGTTGTTACCATCTAAACCGTTGGTTTACGACCGCTACGAACCATGGTTCAATTCCCGCATTGGTCACTTTTTTATGATTTAAATAAAAATACTACCCCCGATTCTTGCAAAAGTCCAACCCCACCAGCGAGTGCAAGTAACCAAACTATGGCACATTTTAAAGTGCAAAATCGAACTTCTTTTCAAATAGGTAGACATATGGTGCACTTACAGTAAAAGCAGTCGCCTACTTCTACCCACCATGATTATCATGGCCTGTACCACGTGTTCTAGGGATAAACAAAAAAAACTATTATTATCTCTTTCACAAAAGATGGCCACATAATGAAATAAATAATTAACGGAGGTTGTCAAAGAGTGTTCTACTTAACTTGTAATAAGAGCTAATATCATTTTACCCAAGTCTTCCTTTCAGGATCTTCCTACCATTGTGACTTATAAACAAATTAGAAGGGCTCCTCCGTGAATGCAATTGCAAATTAAGTTAGGCAAACAAACAAACAAACGAAGACGATCTGGAAAGTTCCAATAATGGAATCCTGGCAATTAGACCCTGTTCTTTCAACACATGGTTTGTTGGTAGGGAGGATTGTTCTCAGCATATATATAATACTATTTGTATGGCGTGTAATGAAATATGTGTATTTTGTGCTCTTTCAATTATACAGCTATATATTTGGGTATTTATAATCCTTTGAGCTATAATAAATTGGTTATAAAATCGTTCAGGTCTAAGTTTGTTTAAAATAATTTTATTGTCTCTAGTTTTCAGTCTTTTTCGCCCCTTTACAGGAATATTTTAAAATATAACGCCCCCTATTGGTAGAAAAAAAAGGCCGAAAGCTTGGCATAATGTTATTTCTTCATAATTCTCTTATAAAAATGTGAAAAAAAATAGTACAAATGTGAAATTTTACTGAATTAAGGTGGAGAAATAAGGAAAAGACATCTCCTTAACGTGCAACTGAAGTTTTCTGATGGCTTGCGCCATGTGTCGGAATAAATGCACGATAAGGAGATGCCTTTCTCTTATGAAAAAAGCTTTATATTTAAATTCCAACAAATAGAGAAAGATTAATTCTCTCCTCTACAGTCAAATATTTCTCGCAGAATACATTTATACCTTCTTTATACAGAATTAAACTATTAAATGTATTTACATATTTACTAATAAACAATTGTTTAAAGTTACTTTATGATATGCAAATTTCGTGACTATAACATATCTACTGAAGTACCACTAACCCATCAAAGTAACCACACAAACCCCAGCCCAGGTAGTAGAACATCGGCTGATGAACCGAGCCAGGGGGAAAGATGCAAAGTCATCAGCACCTCGGTCCAAAAAGAGGATAATTAAGTCCCTAATGAGGGTAGAACAAGGGTTGTTCTAATTACTTTCCAGATTAACTTTAATAGGAAGCCACAGAGAGCAGAACATGGATCCACACAGTGGCCGCCAAAGAAACCCTAAATGAAATATTACCACAACTTCTTAGGGAGGGGCACGTCTTGGTTAATTGCATAACCAACCATTATTCAATGTAGGGCGGTTTAACAGGAACCTAATTACATATTCTCCTGGAGCTTTATAACCACTATCGGTGGATTAGGGAAAGTATTAGAGCTCACTACACTGGTATTACTTTAACTAACTAATATTTTATAATAGTTAAGTCTATCAGTATTATACTATAGATAATTCTGGGTTAATAATAATAATGTGTGGTTATTCAAGCATTCCTTTGACGGCTTAAGTTAATATATTGAGATTTAAAGGGGAACGGTATATACAAGAGCAGAGTCAACACTATGTAATTTTCATATTGAAATTTACCTTAGAGAAATATTTTAAAATTGCCATTTTTGTTTGAAATTTGCCCATTTATTTACAATTTGAATCTATATCATATCGAAAAATATTGGGGAAAAGTTCTACAAACAAGAAGCAAATCCTCTTATTCAATTACATCCATCATTGCAGTACGGTCTGTAGAAATATTATTTGATAATTTTTATCATAAGAAACACATAGCTGAGAAATTTATTATTGAAATTTGAATTGATAAATGACAATTAAATTTATAATAATGATGTTTTTTCTAAAATTGAGTTAGTTTTCGAGTTAAACACCATTTTTATCCATTGAGAAATCTGAATGTGTCAGATATTCTAAGTATATTTCATTGTTATTTACCACTTAAAATATTCCGTATACAAAATTTCAAAATGTAAACATCAACTTTCGATTTCCATAACTTTATTGTAAGATTGATTAGAAGCTCCTTTTGAGTTTATAATCTTACAATAAAATTTCTAAATAATATATATTTAAATACCTTCTTTGTAAATAATTATTTATTTGAATACACAGGAGACTTATAGATCATATTATTATAAAAAAAATCATATTCTATATACAAGTATCAGAGTCATCAATTCTGTCATCGTTTGCTTTTGTGAATGGAATAAATACCCAAATATGGCCATTTCTTATAAGCATCGGTGGTTCAGTGGTAGAATGCTCGCCTACCACGCGGGCGGCCCAGGTTCGATTCCCGGCCGATGCATTTTATTTTTTTTTTACAATTTTTAAAACTCATTTATATTATTATCCCTATATATATATAAAAGTCAGCGTATGTATATATGTATGTATGTATGTTTGTTTGTCAACTATACACGTCCACAATACGTAACTAATCTGACTGAAATTTTAACAGTATATAAAGTAGAATCTGGAAAAACTCTTAGTGAAAATTTCAGGTCTCTATCCCGAATATCCGTCGTGTTATTTGCAAATTTACTCTTTCGCTCGCGCCTCTAGCGGTGAAAATGGGGGGTAATACCAGCTGACCTAATGTACATGTAAAGTTTGGAGCAGGACGTTTCACAAGAGTGACATCCACGGCTCCAATTTATAATTGTAACGAATAGTATTTGAATAAAAACATTTAATCGGGTAAAACCCGGGCGTTGCCCGGGTCATTCGGCTAGTAAATCTATAAAGGTAACATATCCTGTCAAAACTAGACGTCATCTATTGACCGTCGCTACAAACTAGCGGCCTCGGGTCGTTGACAAGGCCACAACACCAGCTTTGGCATAACCCCATGAACTACTCTATATATGTTAATATATTTACATATCAAAGATTTTTAATATATTTTGATTTATGTGTATAAAACAATCACCCCATATCTACATACTCAGATAGAAAAAAATCATATTTCGTATTTATAAAATCCAAAAGACCCTGAAAAAGCACATTAGATAAAAACATATATTTCCAATTTAAAACAATCCTATATTTATTATATATGTATGGATATAATTTCAATAAAATATATATAATAAAATAAATTTATAAACTTTTTCAGAAAACATACAATACACATATATAACTATAAAATGAAGCTCTAGATATTTTTTAGCATAGTCAATAGTCACAGCTATTTAAATATTCGTAGATAAAATATCAACGATTTGAAGAAAATTTATTTATGTATTCAGGAAAAGAATAAAATATACCAAAAGAGAGATATTCAATATGTCACATATATATATTATTTATATATTTGCATAATATATATATATATGGGGAATATAGAGAGACTGTATACGCAACGAATTACAATATTTAAAATGAAAATAAACATAAAGACACCTACAAATATACACACCATTCTAAAATACATCTTTCAAACACTATCTTGAAACGCTTTAAAACGATTAAATAGAAAATAAATGTTATTATATATATTAGATAAATTTTCTTTAAAAAAATAGTTTTAATTTAAATTTCATTGATATAAAACACATGTTAATAAGATCAAATCTAGAAAATAGTGTATGACGTTAGGGTAACAAGGTTGTTACCATCATGTGTGACAAAAGTACTCAATACTGTATATATAATACAGATGATGGTAACAACGCTGTTACAGAAACATCACACACTATTTATTTATTTGGATTTGGTCTTATTACACCTTGTGTTTCTATAATGCAAATTGTGCCTTATCATTAATTGATACAAATTATTTAATATTGGTCATTTATAGATTAATTGTGTGTTTAGAAACACTATATTCATTACTCAATCATTATGTGTTGCATACAACTATGAACATAGGTTTACCTAGTTTTTCATGGGCCAATATTTTGAATTAACTTTGAAATCCAATGCATTTAGCTTGATCCTTTCTTTATAAAAATTGCAACCAAAATTTCAACCAAATATTAAATATATATATTTAAATCAAATATATTTTACTTCCTTTTTAGGTAATAGGAATATTTAAACCACAATACTAACCTATTTTCATATAGGAAAAGCATTTATCCAAATGATAAGAAAAATTGGGAGGAACAAGAATCCCAACCAGAGATGTAGAGATCACGGGAGCCAAATTGCCAGTACTCCGCCATGTTAGATATTTCCATTAATTAAGTTCCGACTTCTAATGAAATTAGCTTCAAGAAAATCTTAATTAGACCTCGATGTACCTTCATTTCTGTTGCTGTCATCCGGGATAGTTAATTGGGGATGGTTAGGTGGCGGAATTAGCTATATATATGTTTGTGAGCTATAGAGGAGATTAATATGATCATATATATATGTCGTGATCTAATGGAAGGGTGCAACCGTTATGCATATAAACTTCGAAAAATTGTTCCAGTCAAGTGACCGCGCACACGCGGCATGCCGTAGCATTCTCCCGCGCTGGCTCCCACGTTTATTTTGTACCGTGTATTTATAGATGGATGAATTTGTATTTACATTTTAACATAAGCTTAACATATTTACAGTTTAACATACTTATTTTGGTGGAAATAAATTATACCTCTTGGGTATTATGCAAATGCAATCCAGTAAGCACCAGACCTAGTTGATATTCAAAGACCCGGCTTTATTAGCAGACGATAGAAAATTAGGAGAAGTGCAATAGCGATAGAATTCTTTCCTATTAGAAGCAAACCATATATTTCAAAATTATTTATATATCTCATATTCACATGATTTACGTCTCATATTTACACAATAAGTAATAATTGGAATAATACCATAGAGAGAAATAATTTTTTAAATATATATATATCTTTATATATATATATATATATATATATATGTGATGATTTAAGACCATGGAATTGTTGTAAATAGTCTAGATATCTACTACCACATGTTCCACCCCATGACTGTATATAACTTCTTATGTACTGCAAATAGAAAGCCTCAACTAACATCAATCTGTACCGCGTAAGAATCTAATAAAGTATAGCAACTGTACAGATAGAAGGAATGGAGACTAACAGGAGAAAATTAAGGTTAAAACTAATCAGGCTTAGGTGAGAGTAGAAGTAAGGCCTAGCAAAGAGGCTTAAAGCCAGCACCACTATTAATAAATTTACAGTCAATTTTATGAATCGCGGAAATCATAAAAGTCGAGTTTAACGACCAGTATTTCCTGGGCAAGGCCGGTTATATCTTCCGACAAAGACAGCAGCAAAGACCAATTAGAAGGTAACACCTAAGTAGGTCAACCAATAGCCAACGGCCACGTGACATCTTCCTACCAATTAGGAAACAATACCTAAGTAGGTCAACCAATAGCCAACGGCCACGTGACATCTTCCTACCAATTAGGAAACAATACCTAAGTAGGTCAACCAATAGCCAACGGCCACGTGACATCTTCCTACCAATTAGAAAGAAGAAAGGTCTTGGTGTTAAATCGAGAACCTAGGTTAGGCAGTCTGCGCTTGGATCCCACCAAGGTAACACTTACTCTAAAGATCTCTCTCTCCACTCATCCCATTCCTTCTTGACGTCAGACGCTTCTTAGTGGAATCTCTGTTTGTTTATTTCACCTTTGGCCCAGCTGTGTCGCCTTCCACCACGACTGCACGGTAGAGTTGACATCGAGGTTCGTCTAGCATCAGGTAACACTGGTCCCAGAGGTCCCAAGATATCACATATATATCTTTCTATTTGTTCTTACTTATCGTGTTTTTTATTCATATCCTTTCTGTTTGTTGTTGAACCTTTTGAGTGTATGCGTTTCTGTAGTTTACTTTTTACAATCTTAAATATTTTGTGTGTGTAAATTCGCTTGAAAATAACTTTGGTGTCGATAGAACGATATAGCCAGTTCTAAGCCTTATTAGAGTTTACCTTAGGCTAAATAGTATATAGTATGTCTCACATGAGACAGTAATTACACCTAAAAATTAGTCATTTTCTCAATTCTGATTGCCTGATTAAGGTCATGTGATATTGAACAGCCAATCATAGCCAACCGTTAACTGTCACGTGATCTCAATCAGCCAATCAGAGCGCTAATAAAACGGATACTATATATACATATGAGAAAAATTTAAGCGTTTAATATATATAGTTGATATTATTAATATATTTATATATTTATATTTTTCATGGCCAATATATCTAAGAAAAAAAAACAGGCACTAAATATGTAAGATAAAATATATTTTATTTAAAGCCATGTAAAAAAATAACATTAAAAAAAACATTATTAATTTTTAAAAGCGCAAAATAATATGAACCCATCAGTTGATACATCATTTTTTTTTAAATTTATATCAATCAATTTCAAACTTGAAAAAAAAAAACATTTTTTTATTAAATTTTAAAAACAAGTTGTTTTACAGAGATAAAAAAAAAAGATTTAATAAAAAAAACATCTTAGACAACTTTTGCACCGAGTTTATTGCAGAACTTTAACACAACGTTAAAAAAAAGCCTCAAATTTGTTGAAAAAAAAGAGAAAGGAAGGTTTGAGGAAAAAGGAGTTCTTTAACGTTATATATCAGGGCAAAATTTGACAGATTCCAAAGTTGTACGTTGGGCCATCTATCAAACTAAATTGTGGAAGACCGTTCTGTGATTTACCTAGCATGAGCTCCTATATTTTAAAAGGCATTTTACCCTTATCTTTATGGATGTACCTTGGTCGTAGAACCCTGTAAAATTTCCAGCCATCAAGTGAAGCCTATTTCACCACGAACATAAAACTTACGTCATTTTCCCGCCCATAAAACTCCCTGTATTTAATCATGTAGCCCCCTTTTATTTCAAAGCAGACGATATCTTGTCAAACTTTAGGCTTCGGTCGAATGGGTCGTTTAGCTAATTTCTGACAACATTCTTCTGCTTATTATTATTGATGGTTTAGTAGTTTTTTTTTTTTAAGTAATAAAAAAATCGATTTTATATATTTTAAGTGTATAGGAGACAAATATTTTATATTGTTATTAGCTTATTATTTGTTTCGAGAAAAATTAATAATTCGTTTGAGAATTGAATATGTAGTTTTAAAATGAATCAAATTTTAAGTGCGCGCACACACAAAAAATAATATTTTAAAATTAGAAATAGATTTTTTCCTATTGTAACATAACTTTCAATATTCGAGCTTATATTTCTACTGCGCATGGTCAGATTCTGTACATTTTTCTATCATGGTAGCTTGGTGAAGGATTGGTATACACCGTCGATTACCTACAGCCTCGAGCTGGGATCGAACCCCGAATTTCTTTACTTCAAGCCAGTTCATTGAAGGTCTTCCTCTCTTCCTTCAATATTCCCTAACATCAACATCTTTTCTATACCTTAGGACTGCTGGCATTATTCCAATAAAATATAAAATTTTATTCTACATTTTATGACCTTCGCATTATCAAGATTTCACGAATACGTGAGAACAACAGTCTTTGATTTTACAGACTTAAGTCTGGTCATCTACTGACAATGACTTTTCCAGAATGATTGCAGGGTTTTCCCACTATGTACTAAGTGTCAACCTGCAACCCCAAAACACATTGTTGACTGTATTGACTCATCCATTGATGAGCTCTACTCTTCCCCAGCAGACACTATCAAAAGTTTCAAGCTTTACAAGCTTGATACCTTAATATGATTGCGTGGAGATAGAAAGAATAGAAGAAGAAGACTATTACGTTAGAGCACACAGCTTCATGGCAACCTAAGATTTAGAATTTCAACACAAATTATGGCTAAAACCATTTAGTAAAATGCAAATCGATCTTTGTTACCAATCTAACTATTTAATTCTATATTTTAAAAAACTACTTTCTACAATCACAAAACAGAAGATTAAAAGATATCAGCCGATTCCCCTTCTTTTCTTTTTTTAATCTTTAGTTTTATGGTTTTAGAAATGTTTGCCTTTATAAAAATAACAAATAGAGAGTGCAACCTAATTAGTTAAATATATTATTATTATTAACTTATTCAGTGAAGTATAAAGGTGTCTGTAGAAATAGCTGCTAATTAGTGTATTAAAGAGATAAATAATTAAAATTTTAAAGTTAATTATAAAAATATTCTATTCAACTTTTTAAACGAAAAAAGGCTATTTTATAGTATTGAATATTTTTGTAAAGAATTATATAGAATCTCTTTTGATTCTTCAAGCTCTTTTGTTTTGAGATTTATTCAAATTGGATGAATAGTGTTGAAAGGATAAATATGTATTTCGATAAAATTATAAGACCCTTCACCATTTGAGAGAATAAATTCGTAATTTGAACATTTTTATAATTTATGAAAAAAGGCATCTTCTTATCATGTAACTGAAAGTTGCTGGTGGCTTTCGCCATCTATCGGAATAAATATCAACTATTCTCGTTGGCTTGAATCTTGAAATCAAGAATGGGTATTTGGCCAATTCTGGAATAATTGAAAATCAACGAGAATAGTTGATATTTATTCCAATAGATGGCGCAAGCCATCAGCTACTTTCAAGAGATGCCTTTTTCTTAATTTATTAACCTTATCCCAGTACAATATCACATTTGTACTATTTTTCCACATTTTTATAATTGTAAAAAAAAAAACTTTTCCCTTTATAAAAGAGTTTTCTATAAAATGATAAATATGCATTTAAATCTCATTTCCAGCTTGGAATAGAAAAGGTATTTCATTTATAAGAAATCCATTTCTTTTATTGAGTCAGGATATAATAAAGCGAAAAATTTCGAGTACAAGGCTCTTCGACAGGCCTGAGGATAAATGTGAGACACTGTATGTACATAAGACGCCATATTTTACATATCCGAAAAATAGAGCATCTTGTCGAAAGCTTTATCGATTTGTGGTTTGCCTATAATATTCAGTAGTAAACTGGATTTTGTCTTTAATGCCAATAAAATACAAATGTCGATAATTTATTTTTAAAACATAAGAAATCCAAGTTGGATATTCCAAATACTATATAATTTTAAGGGATGTGAGATGCTTCAAGGCTGTACATCACACATCGTCTATATTTGCATAGTTACATTTTATTCTAGGAGGTCTGTGGACGTGTGGCTTGAACCGTCGATTTCCGATATCTAGGACCCGGGAGCGAATCCCAAAATTGGGCACTTTTTACTTCAACGGCCCCTGGTTTTTGAAAAAGTCGAATTCCACCCGTGAGTGCAAGTAACCAAACAGGGCTCTGACACATTTGAAAGTGCAAAATGTCTAACCATTTTCTACATGTGTATATATGTGATGTACTTACAGTAAAACACAGTTGTTAACTGCCCACCATAATTATCATGGCGTAATTGGGATAAGTACCACTACCACATTTTATTCGTCGAGCAAAAGTTCCTTTAAAAAAAAGAGAATATTTCTATTCCTTTAATTTAGGAAAAAGTATCATTTTTAAAATTTGAATTCAGTATGAAAAATAAAACCGGTTTTTGCGCATTTTCAATAAAATTAAAACAAATCACTTATTTTTATGTATGTCTTTACTGAAATATAAAATATGGGAAGGGCTTGGCTCATCAGTGGTGAACCCTCTCTACGTTTATTCCTTTTATAATCTACCAGACTGATATCCGATTGTATTGTGTTCGCAATTTGGAAGAATTCTTTATAAATACATTCGAGTAAATTATCTATATTAATAAAATGGAAATTTCATAAGTGGACATCACTAAAAACTTTCGTTACAATGCATCAATTTCAACCAAATTTTCAACATTTATGTAAAACGAGATGGAGCAGGTTTTGCTTAACATCAAAATATATTTCCTAACATTAACATGCGTAACTTCGCTGTTATCGATTAAATACAAAAAAAAATCAACATAGTTAATTTTATTTATATATAAATACAAAATTAAATTTCAACAGAGTTAATTTTTTTACATACTAGCTAATAATCTCAATCTAAAAAATATTCAAAA
This sequence comes from Cordylochernes scorpioides, assembly GCA_030710605.1. Taxonomy (NCBI): domain Eukaryota; kingdom Metazoa; phylum Arthropoda; class Arachnida; order Pseudoscorpiones; family Chernetidae; genus Cordylochernes; species Cordylochernes scorpioides. Next base: position 8,089,724 of record CP092881.1, on the reverse strand, counting down.
CAAGCAATTTTAAGATAACACCATATGTAAAACAGTCGGCCAAGAAAACAACAACGATATTACATCTTTCTCACATATTCACACACAATCTTGATTAATAATTAAAACTAATCTTTAACATTGTTTATTATATTTCAACCTTTATTTCTACATTTGTTTTTAAATACCCAATTGTTTTATCATGTTTCTAATTTCGCCTAACAAATATACAAATTTATAGTGACCAACATATGCAAATTTTATCTTTGTTTTTATTTAACTTGATATCGTAAACATAACATCCATTGTAAGCATTTTTCTGTTCACCTTCCGTGGTTTCTCTTTTCTCTGATAGTTTTTAGGTGTAGTATATTTTCTTATTACTAGACTACAAACATTCCCTCGAGAAAAACCTGGGCGAAGCCGGGTACATCCGCTAGTAAAATATAAAAATAGTTCAAGTTTCCTATAACAGAGATGGCGCGCAAATTAATCATATAAAATATACAATAAAAATATTGTATAGAGGTTGGTTCGCACAATACAAATATTACATAAATAATTAACAGTTAGGAATCAATTACAATAAAAACCATTATCCCTTACTCTGTGTGTTTTGTGTGTGTATACCCGAATATAAATTATATAAAATGTTATATTGCGAATCCACACATGTTAATGTTTACTCCACAATAAGGCAACAACCCGACAAAGGATGTCGCTCAATAACAAAATGACACCAAACATAAAAGAAATATCGGTTCACCATGTTTATTGTGACATCAAACAGTTTAGAGAAATGTCACAAAGGTGTCACGATTATGTCAAAAATGCGACATTGAGCGTAAATGACAACTGTCAAGGTGACAGTGGGGGGGAGATTGTCCATTGTGTCTTTTCTGTCGTACGTAGGTAATACATTTGTGTTGCATATAGAATATCGGAGTACCCAACTTTGCATATTGATATATACTTTATATGTTTATTCAATTATGCTATTATTTATTTCCAGGATTGACTGATCTTTGTCATATTAGCTTGTTTACACTGGACACCTGTTTATAGCGCCCCCTCTAAATAGCGCCTTCCTCTCTATAGCGCCCGATTTTAAACATTAAAATGTGAACATTTTACATTAAAAGTGACCTGTCTATAGCACCCTAATTTGGTGAGTCCCAAGAGGGGCGCTATAAACAGGTATAAATGTATATATGTCACTACGGAAACAATATAACTGATTAAAAAGTAACACACTATTGTCATTATTTATAATATCCCTTTTACTAACATCTGGGTGAGTGATACATACGTCTAATGTATTTCTATATATCTGAGTTATCATTCGATACCGTTTTGTTTGATATTGTTTTTTTTTTAAATTGGTGTAATTTAATTGAAAATATAAATATATTTTTAACTTTTCGGAGAATTTTTGTATGGAATATACGAATATATATATATATAAAGGTCACCTCTCCCGTCAAAATAGACGTCAATACTAGACGCCATCTATTCACGGGTCAGTGACAAAGCCACAACACCAGCTTTGTAAAAGTGAGAAGCGCCCACCTAGAGACCATGGTTTCTGGCTGATGGCCCTCGTCAGTCTAGGGCGGACTTTATTCCATGAGATCCAACGGGATCAAACGGGATCTTAACAATCCGCCAAAAAGGTATTAAGCTGTTAGAGTAGCTAATTAGACGTCTATTTTGACGGTAGAGTTGACCTTTATTTTATAGATTAATATCCTATCAGATGTTTTTAATATACATGTTGTATATATAAATATTTAATTAAAAAGGCATATATTGGATCAAAATATCATTTATTTTACCAAAATTATGAGCCAACTGAAATATTGGTAAAATAAATGATATTTTGATCCAATATATGCCTTTTTAATTAAATATTTATATATGGATTGCTCTATTTTTAAATATATATATATTAATAATATTTTTTATTTATTTTTTTTTGGAAAAAAAGGGGAAAAGTAAAATATTAATAAATACAGATTTTAAATTTAATTTTGAGTCAGAACAGCAAGCTAATTCTGTATCAAATAATACCGTTATGAGAAATATATATATAATAGAGATTTTATTCATTGTTATTTTATCTCTTGTCAAGAAGGACAAAGATGTTTTAATTACATAGATTACATAGAATTACATAGCCAACCTACCATATTGACATACTTTCTAAATACCCATTTATTGAATAATTTAGAACTCACATTTTCTATATTTGCATAGATTATATATAAAGGTGCAGTACATATTTACACATTCAATTAGAAGGCACCAATTCTCTAATAAAACGTTAATAGAATTTACATATCTAAATATCTTACATACTTTATTTATATATCGTTTTTATTTGTTTTGATAAATTAATGCCTTTATATAAAGATAAATATACTTATATATGGATAAATGGAAAGATATAATGTTTTTATATGTATTTATCACAAAAACGCTATATCTTATTCAAATATTTCAGCGTACATATTTACATAAAGGTTGTATTAAATACAAACAATTTCTCTAAAATTTGCATATATTAAATAGGGAGTATAATATATAAAAAATTAAATTCGAAACTATTATAGACGCGTATGATTCTTTTAAAAATTAAAACATTTCTACTGTCCTTACTGCAATAGAAAAATTAATGGGAGGGCCTGGTTCATCAGTGGTGAACCTTCCCAGCGGTTTCGCCAGTTTGAAATATTATATTTATAAAGGGATAGGTACGTTTAATTGAGTATAATATGCATTTGATAAAACAAATACTTCATATATACATATATAAATGTCCTCAACGAAGATGGTAGTGTTTTCGAATAAATGTATAAATAGAAATTTATTTTATATAAACATGCTAATATTTCTTAAATTAGAGGATAGTGTTTTATTACAATATATTGTTACTCTATTATGCAAACCAAATTAAGGAATGTATTAATCACGATATTGTATTACATATCTCTTTAGCATTTAATAATATAAATATATGTAATTAATTGCATATGAGATAGTATTTATATATAAAATTGTGAAAATTAATTTAAATAATCTAAAAGGTAATAGTTCCTTATAAAAGATAAAATTTTAATTTACATCTCTAGAATTTGAGGATTTAATTATTTTGTGAAGCACAATAAATTATTACTATTAAATTAATGGGATATGTAAAATAGGTTTGCGATATAATTAGCACCTTTTGATCTTTTTAAATTCCAATTAACATGACACGAAAAGCAATAAAAAATAATTATTGTATTAATTTAAAATAAAAATGTTTGTATATATACCTATAAGAATAAAAAATAAATATCAATATCTCTTCTATCATACATTTTAATGGAAAATATGCATATTTGAATTATCTTATTTATATCAATTATATGAATGTGAATTTTTATTTTTTTTTTATTTTGAAGCGATACTATATATTGAAAATGCTATTATTTAACACAGCATTGCTAATTTTGACTCTTTTTGAAAAATATTTTATTCGATAATGTGTTAATAATAAAATTTTAAATGGTATTATGTTTGAATATTTAAGGTAAAAGAAAAGATATTTTTAATTTGAGAATTCACGATCAATGTTTATTAAAACTTCTCTCGTGGAATACAAAAATGACAACAACAAAATATGGCTTTATATGATCTAAAGGGTTGTCAAACTATGAGGAGTATTTCCTTTTTATATTCATTGAAACACAACATCTTTCTGATATTTAATATTTTTTAAAATGTAGTTATAAATCATTTTGAAAAGTCAATTATGTGAACTCTGAAGTAATGGTTTTTAAACTGTATATCTCTTAAAATTAAATATATTTCGGACATTATATTTCTTAAAATTAAAGATATTTTGGACAGATAGAGACTGTTTATCTTTTTAAAAAAATTTTTACTGACCGAAGTATCTTTAATTCAAAGAACTATGAATGCCGGCCAGGCAACCTCTATCTTTACAATTAACTTTATATTATTAAATATTTTATTATCGCCATCAAACTTTATACCATACTATACTTTATACCAAACTATACCATAATTTATCATTATTAAAATGTTCAATTATATATACAGTTAAACCTGTCTATAGCGCCCCCTCTTGGGACTCACCAAAATAGGGTGCTATAGAGAGGGAGTGCTATAGACAGATCACTTTTAATGTGAATCGCATCGTACTACGTATTTAAAATCGGGCGCTATAGAGAGGAAGACGCTATTTTGAAGGGGCGCTATAGACAGGTTTTACTGTAGATTAAAATGTCCTAAAAAATTAAAAAGTACATATATAGTAAAATAAAATATTTAAAAATTTAAAGAAAAGCATATTTTAAAAATCAATATTTAATTTCTGCTATAATATATTTCAAGTTAAAAAGATAAAAATATTGAAGGCAAAAAACATATATAAAATATCCTATAACTTTACACCTAATGTTTTCTCCCATATAATTTAATAGTGTAGCCCTTAATAGAAACATTATTTTCAAAATGACATCATAAAATTATAGATTAAAAAAGTTTTTTTTTTTTTAAACGCGATGTTAAAAGTTTCAAACAGCAATTTCAAACATATCGACAAAAAATGAGGCGCCAACATCAATATGGCGTCCAGATAATTTAAGCCAAACGAAACATGCTCATTAAGGCGGGAAATCCATAACTCGGCGGTGATATCTAAACAAACTTTGCAAAACTTCATCTTCTGCTAACTTTCCTGTTGGGAGGGGAGGAAGTCTGCACGTAAAGATACCATCTTCTGCCTAAATATTCCCAAGTATGTAACTTGAATATTATTTGTTGTTTTTTTTTACCTAAGTTTCTTTTTTAGGGTCATGCACAGTTTAATAACTCTTTCAATTTTTGAATTATATTAATAGTAAAAAAGAAATGCAATTATTTCTATAAAATAGGTTTATATATATATTTTTTTTTAATAAGAAATTTCATACTTAAATATATTTATTTAATTGAAAAAGGAATATATTGGATTGAATAAAAACTTTTTATTTACTAATATTTCGGTTGAATAAACGCCAACCTTTATCATAACAGCTTATTTTATTTGTTCCTATACGTCTTTATGCCTTGACAGACAACCGAAATATTGGTAAATAAAACCTTTTATTTGATCCAACATAGGCTTTTTTTATTATGTATATATAATATATATTTATATATGTGGAATTAGGTCGCTTCTTTTTTATATTTTAAAAAAGGTGAAACTATATAGCGGGAGTTTTTATATAAACCAACTTCCTACTGTCCTTGCAGCGATGAAAAAATATGGGAAAGGCCAACTCATCAGTGGTGAAATCTACTAACGGTTTTACCAACTTAATTCACCATAACCCTTCTAATACTGTATTGGGAATTTCTTTATATATATCTCTGACCTAGAGTAAATCCTGATTAAGCTAATTAAAAAGCGGAATATTCCAATATAAATTTAATTTCGGGCGTAGGTATATAATTGGCGAAACTATTTGGGGGGTTGACCATTGATGAGCCCAGTCACAGTAAGCCTAAGATTTGATGAGGTCACATCGCCTAGCATTGACACAGAAGGATCGGAATTTGAATCAAGGTGGTTGGATTGTTTCAATTATCCTCCTATTCCTTCCCAGACCAACCAATACCTCTCAGTCTGGTTGTAGGTAGTGTGTACTACTGGCCAAATACCTGAGAGATAGTTTAACTTATTCCTACCAACCCAGGAGTGATTATTTCATAAAACTAAAGATCTGATTTGGCTTCAACATGCACATCTAGCTCAGACCAAGCCGTTTTATTAGCGTAAATAAATTTGTCTTCAGACCTAGGTTCTAAGATAATTTAATTATGGATCCAGAATTACAGGGAATATACAGGCAATGAGATTGCAAAGAAAACATCCTGAGAAGATATTTTAAAAGTTTTCTTTTTAATATACCAGGTATTTTACTGACTACAAATACAATTAGAGAAATTATTTTTTTTTTAAATGAAGCAATAAATTACATTCGATCTAATTTTATAACTTCTGATAATTATAAATCTATATTCCATTTTACTCCATTTTGTTAAATCTATAAATGTTAAACTAAGCACGCTGTGATAAATGGAATCCTATATACAGTTACGAGCGTCATACGTTCTTAATCAATTCTTCAGTTTTCATCTCTGTCACCGTTTGCTTTTTTTTTTTTTTTTTGAATGGCGCTCTTCTATTGGTTGGCTACGATCACGCCACCTTTGCCCCCCCCCCCCCCCCCCCCCCCCCCACTAGCTTTTTCGTTTTTGTAACTATTGTGTTGGAGCGGGTCGCTCCTTAAATAAATGCATATTTTAGTTAATACCTAAATGGAATCCTCTCTTTCTTTTTCCCAGTAAGAGACGCCTACGGAAGCCAACAGTACATAGACAGATAAAGCACATAGGCTATAGTTATTAACTAATATATGCATTTATTTAAGGCGCCAATTTATAATTGTAACAAATAGTATTTGAATAAAAACAATCAATCGGGTAAAACACGGGCGTTGCCCGGGTCATTCGGCTAGTTAGAATATAATGACAAAGATTGCCTTTAATTCAATAATTGGCAGCGATATAAAGAGAGGGAATCAAGATAAGTATAATCTATAATACTGAGATATCTTTAATGAAATCTCTTATCATTATTTTCTATTAGGTTTTTCTTTGCTTCCAAAAGTTTAGTTTTCTGATTAAAAAAAGGAAACTTTGTGTTTTTTATACGCATACAATTGAAGAAATATGTTATTTTTTCTATAACAACTGGTATTTTATTTTTTCGTTTAGAAACCTTTTTCTCGCACATAATGTTTTAATAGAACATCGGTAGAAATATAAACTTGGAGATTTCCTAATTTGGTATTTCACACTCGATGACAAAAATTAAGGAATTGGAAAGTCTTTGATATCGTTAACGTAAGAGCAATAATAAATTGCTTATTTAAAATATATATATATATATTTTTTTAAGATTTGGCAATCCATAATTAAAATTATATTCAACAAAGATGCATATATTGGATTAATAATTATTTTATTGTTCTAATATTTCGAAGGGAAACTCGCCTCTCTTTATCGAGGATGTTTGTGTTTTTCATTTCTTACAATTCTTTCATTGGCCTTGTAGAACAACGAGAGTGGTGTACGCGTGCTCGCATGTTTTAGTAAAAAAACAACAAACATCCTCGATAAAGAGAGGCGAGTTTCCCTTCGAAATATTAGAACAATAAAATAATTATTAATCCAATATATGCATCTTTGTTGAATATAATTTTAATTATGGATTGCCAAATCTTAAAAAATATATATATATATTTTTTAAATAAGCAATGTGAATAGGGTTTTTAATTTTGATAATTCCTTAGTTTAGAACTACGTGAAAACTTTCTCCATTGAATATTTAAAAATAGAAATGAAAATTAAGGAGAAAAGATTTTTATTCAGATAAACGTGTGACAAGCTTTCGGGCAGTCACGCCCTTCAACAGGTCCGAAGGGCGTGACTGCCCGAAAGCTTGTCACACGTTTATCTGAATAAAAATCTTTTCTCCTTAATTTTCATTTCTATTTTTAAATTCCTTAGTTTATTAATAGGTAAAAAAACGGAAAGATATATTATCGACTATAATAAACTCTTAGAGTTAAAAAAGAAAAAGAAAACAAAGATTGAAGAGGAGGAACTTGTGCGGAATTTATTAGCAAGCTTTCGGACGTCCTTCTACAGGCTTTTAAGGCCGAGTTCGTAAAAGCCTGTAGAAAGACGCATGCGTCCGAAAGCTTGCTAATAAAATTCGCACAAGATACTCCTCTCCAATCTCCGTTTTTTTTTTTTGCTTATCCCTAGTACACGTGGTACAGGCCATGATAATCATGGTGGGTAGTTAGCGACTGCTTTTTTACTGTAAGCGCACCACATGTCTACATGTGAAAGCAGTTCGACTTTGCACTTACAAATGTGCCAGAGCCCCGTTTGATTACTTGCACTCGCTGGTGGGGTTGAACTTTTGCAAGAATCGGGGGGCCATTGGAGCATTTTTTTACTCCGTTTTATTTTTCCTAAAGATATATTATACTTCAAATAGGAGTTTATACACAAATGTTATAAATATATTATAATTTCGAATATATAACACAAACAATATAAATTATATAATGCAACACACTACAAGCGAATTTAAGATCCACACATAAGCAAATATATTTTATATGTATATATATTTAACACTTGCTGTGATTAAATATTTATAAATGTTTATACTATAGAGGGTTAATTTAATGAATGGAGGGAGTATAACGTGTATTATATAAAGTTTTAATTAAGTTAATTAAGAAGTTTTAATAAAGTTAAAACACAGTACCAGTAGTGTAAGTTCTCCCCCGGGGTATAATATAGATTTACTACACCCTCGACGCCATTCACATCATCGTCTGCATTACCTTTATGGCAAATTTCTTTTGGTGCCATTAATCTGACGTCATTTTTATTAAATTACACGCTTTATATTATACACCTTTTTTTTACTAGAGTATAATGGGCATTTTAATGATAATACGTATATATATATATGTGTGTGTGTAAAATAAGAAAATGCTCTTGTAAGCGGTGAAGATATGTTTTTTTTTTAAATATGTATATAGGAATGTAAGAAGAGAGAGAATCCTATATTTTTATATATATTTAGGTAAAAACGCACACGATTATTTTCTAACTATATATATTATATAATCTAAAAACTCAAATATTTCTATATTTTAAAAATATATATTTTTTATTTTATTCATTGATAATTTCAATTTTGTTATCATCGTTTTTAGAAAGACTTTCAGTTTTGTTGTAAATATGCGTAGTTAACATATCTATCATTTTAAATCACTAATATAGGATTAACTTTATAAATTCTATATAATGTGAAAATAACACACTAATGTGTAATCTTTCCTCAAGTAATTGAAAATAAAAGCTACTTGACGGTAAATAATTATCTTTTTCTTATCACGACTGCACCTCAACCCTTTATCTTATCGATCCTTTGTCTTATCAACCCTTTATCTAACAACAACAACAACAAAATATTCATACCATATATATTATTTTAAATTATATTGATATTATAATTATATTCAAATTATTTCAACTGTGATATTACAACAATATGCGGCGCTGAGTTTGTGTATACAAAAAATGTAATGTCTTGATAAAGGTTTGGCGTTCAGCCAGCCAATATATTGGCAAATAAATATTTTATTAAATCTAATATATGCCTTTTTATTATCTAATATATTTATTATTTTTAGATAATATATAACGGCATATATATAGTTTAATTATAATTTATATTTAAAATAGTTCAGTGAAAAAATATTCTTTATTATTCTTTTATTTTTGATAGGTTTTGTATGAGATACAAACCCTATAAGTTCAACCAGGGTGGAAAGAGATTGATGCCTAGCCGGGTCTTATCAAAAGTAAACCTGGCCACAGTTTCGAATTTGATACTTGACTGTCATATCAATCTCTTTAGACCTTGTATATGGAACAAATTATATGTATATATAATAAATTTTAATTATTAGTATGCATATAGTGTGTTGATATTGAGAGAATACAAATGAAAATGAATATTTCTTTGATATTTATAAAAATCAAAATAAAAAATATATTTCTCCTTGACAATGAAAATAAATATCTTCTTAAAAAAAAACACTTTGCAAATTGAACTCCGTTTATTTCGAATGGAGTGTTTAAAATATTTCTTTAATTGTTTAATCATGATATGAAGTTTTGTTTTTAATTCACCATAGGTATTTTAGCAACAATGAATTAGCTAAAAATAATAATAGGGAGTACTCTGAAAAAACACATAACATATTTACATATGACATATTACATATAACATATATTTGGGTTACCTTTGTTATTTATTATATATATATATATATATATATATATATATATATATTAGGATATATGATTGCATATAATGAATTATAACACTATGTAAATATTCTATAAAATAATTCCTTGAATCAATATTGAGAAAATAATTCAAGGCCTCCAAGGAAAAGTGTCTTTTCCCCATTTTTCCCTGAAGACCTTATTCATTTTACTCAACTATAAATATTATATTTATTAAAATAATATGTTTTATATAAACTTACAACATGTGTATTTAGATATATATAGGAACCAAGTATTTTAAAATTTATTATATTTTATTGCAGCTATCATATTTAAATAGGTATGATAATGGAATGGATGTAGCTATATTTTAATATGTAATTTAGACTTGAAAAATAATGAAGATAAAACATTTCATTTTAATTATAAATCACATATAAAAAGATTAAAGTAATGATAGGGGACGTGTAACTATGGGTATATGTCTTTATGCACAGAAAGGATATCAGGTTTCCAATAAATAGGGTATGAATATATGGGTCAATTATGAATAGGTTTCTTTAATTCTATTGGTTGTTCTTGTGAGAACAAAACATAATTCAGTATTTACCACATGGAAAGAAGTTTCTCTTTTCTTCAGGATAAGTGGATCAATTAGTGGATTCTACAGGATCGTAAACTGCGATCTACGACGGCATGGATTCTGTAAATTGGAAGAATCCCTCGAAACCGTGCTGTGTCTCTGTAAATATATGGGTAGATCTTTCGGTAGATACCAATTTATTGATTTATTTTTCATAATATTAGAGTTCCAATGTAGCCGTTGTTCTTTGCGTAAATTGTATTTTTATTATTATTCTTTTTTTTATGAAAAACGTTTGTTGTAAATATCAAAACTCGTAATTGTGCCCTTGTCTGGTTGTCGATAGAAAATAATCTTTGTGAAGTAATCAGAATGCAAAGTATCTTTGTAGTCGAACAATGTCCCAGAATAATGCTGAGTGGAGTACAATGGAATGTAGAGAAAGTACGAAGTATATTTGTCATTACAGAAGTTCCTAGGATAGTTCTAAATGGAAGTGTTGGATAAATCAGAGTAAGAAATAGCTTTGTTCTAATAGTACGTCTCAGGACAATGCTGAGTAAAGTAAGGTGTTGGGAAGATCAGAGTACGAACAACCTTTGTTCTAACAATACGTCACAGGAGACAATGCTGAGAGTAGTGTAAGGTGTTATATTAATACGAAATATCAGAATACAAGATACCTTTGTTCTAACAGTAGGTCCCAGGACAATGCCGAGTGGTGTTGGATGGGTCAGAATACAAAATACCTTTGTTCTAACGGATGTAGTGTAGGAAGCATCATAATACGAAATACCTTTGCCTTAAAAGTATGTCCTGCTGAGTGGTGTTGGATGGATAAGAGTACACAATACCTTTGTTATAACAGTATGTCCCTGGACAATGCTGAGTGGGGTAGAGGGTGTTGGAAAATCATAATACAAAATACCTTTGTCCTAAAACTACGTCCTGCTGAGTGGAAGGGTCAGAGCTGTACTCACCCAGCACTTGCCCAGCCACAGTTCTGCCATCCTCGCCCACCACGGCGTTGCGGGCATCCCAAGTGTCCAGGTACTGGACGAAAGCGTAGCCCTTGTGCATGGAGATGGCGATGATGCGGCCGTAGCGCTGGAAGATGCGCTCCACGTCGTCCTTGGACACCAGGAAGGTGTTGAGGTTGCCCACAAAGATGCGGGACTCCACAGAGACCGGGTCGGCAGAGTTGGTCTGGTTGCCCACGCGGGTCATGGCGCTCGCCACCTGCACAGCTCGGCTACAGGACTCTGGACCTTAGAGTTCCTATAGGTGGTCCAATCAGCCAAGTCTGTAGAGACCCGAGAACCAGAATGGTGGAATACCCTGGTCAATCTGACACGGCAGTATAGATGGCAGATCTGCTAACCTAATAGCCCGGTTGGGCCAACCAATCAGGTCTACATCAAGTTGTATTATGTCTCACTTTTCTATCTAGGTGTCGTTGTGAATTGGGGAACTTTTTAAAGCATCGCATAGGTCTTGTAGATGTCTAACCAACAAAAGAGTATACCCTGATGTCGCGAAAATTAGGTCCAGAAAATGTGTCATGGAATTATACCACGAAATATTTTATATCACAAGGTTATGCCGCGAAAAGGTGTCTAGAAATTATGTCACGAAATTACGTCACGGAAATGCAATACGGGATATAGCTAAAGAGCTCATCTTTTTTAAATGAGCCTTTTTCTATGATTCTATCTTGAGAACTTCAGATATGTAAACTAGCCTTAGTATATAATATAGACATCGTCGGATTTGTAGATGCTGAACACCTGATCAATTGAAGATTATTGTGTGCCTCATTAAAATTCATATTTGAAGATTATATATGATCAGACTTCACCATGCTTTCCCGTCTTAGAACAGGCCATCTACGTCCAATGATTTTTACAAGTGGATCTAAAACCTTTCCTAATTGCACCAAATGTCAGGATTAATCCAGCGAGCCCAGAACACATCACATCGAGCATTGCCGAACAGACATCTACACCGACCCAGCTGTGGTCATTGAGACGATAAAGAGGCCTTCAGGAGCTGGTCTAGACTTGAAGTCCAGACCTGGGACAAGAAAAATTTATTTGAGGATCTAAGAGTCCCAGGTGATATCTAAACCAGAGACTGAGTATGTGTGGGGGCAAAACAGAGTTGTCTTTATAAACTATCAGATCTGAGAGACTAAAGCGCCCCAAATTCTTTTGATTCCAAAAATAAGAATTTTCATTCTTAAAATGAACTATCAGTTCTAATATTCCGCTTAATCTAAATTGTATAAATTGAAGGTTCCAGCAAATATTTGATGTCAATCCACATATTTCGGGTTATAGGGAAACTGCGAGCGTTTCTATAAATAATTCGTAGAATTTCAAAAATAGAAATGAAGATATCATTTAAATATATTGTGGAACTCAATGATTGGAAATTATTGAAAACATTAATATAGAGTTTGAAGAGACTTTCGATATACAGTTAAACCTGTCTATAGCACCCCCTCTAAATAGCGCCTCCCACTCTATAGCGCCCGATTTTAAATACGTAGAACGATGCGATTTACATTAAAAGTGACCTGTCTATAGCATCCCCTTTCTATAGCACCCTATTTTGGTGATTCCCAAGAGGGGGCGCTATAGACAGGTTTAACTGTATTTGTGTATGTGTGTGAAAATAAAAATAGAAATGTTCATGTGAGCAGTCAGGATTTGACATTTTGTTGCATATTATATAAATGGGGAATAAAATATTCATAGAAAAATGTGTGACACTACACAAACTAAGGAACATGAAAATATAACAAGTACAAAGAGACATCAAAACAACACAATAGTATAGAAAAAGCTAAAAAAAAAAAAACAATATCCTTCACTAGCAATTAATAAATATTAGTATTCTATTAATGTTTATATTTATAGTATAAACTATATTATAATCTATTGTATACTGTGCTGTAATTGCAGAGAAAACAACATTAGTTGGAAATAAATATTCGCGGTTAAAATTTCATACACTTGGTTATGATTTCTCAGCTAAACATTCCGCTTAATCCAAATTGAATGGTCTCAGCAAATATTTGATGGCAATCCATATTTGTGCTTATATAGGGAACGCTTCTATTGACTCAATTCCCATTTAAATATTTGAGCTCTTAATTCTCTGAATTCTATATACTATTAGAATTTGTCCTATTTACATAAAAGAGAATTTACATTTATTTACATAAAATTCTGAATAGGTGTTGATCAGAAAGATTTGTATAATTTATTATTTGTATCAAGTATCATTTTCTATCTAGGTGTCGTTGTAGATTGGGAAATTTTTAAAGCATGGCTTAGACTTTTTCAATGACTAGCCAACAGAAAAGTAGGTCTCGATGCCACGAAAATTGAGTTCATAAAATGTATCATCAAATTAAACCACGAAATATTCTGTGTCACAAAGTTATGCACCGAAAAGGTGTCTAGAAATGATATAACACAATTACGTCACGTAAGTGTGCTATGGGATATAGCTGAAGAGCTATTTTTTAAATGAGCCATTTTCAAGATTCGATCTTGGAAACTTGAGATATGTAAATCAATAACCATATGGCTCACAAACACAACAACAACAACTATATAAAATATGATAAATTAAATAATATAACAGGTTTCTCTGAAGAAGTTTATTTTCATTTTATTAGTGCATTCTCAAGCTTTCGGGTATTTCCTCCTTTCTACAGGGGTACACCTTGTAATCCTATGCTCCTGTAGAAAGGAATAAATGCTCGAAAGCTTGGTAATGCAATGATAAAATGAAAATAAACACATCTCCAGAGAAACCTGTTATATTATTTAAGTAATATTCAGGAGATTTTCTAATATCTACTGTAGGTTAAATATATTTTAGTATCAAAATGGAAAATATGCTCTGAATATACCATAAATAAACAAGAATTAGCTAAAAGGATATGTTATAATACCTTGATAAAGGTTGGCGTTCAGCCAACTGAAATATTGGTAAAATAAATTATATTTTTATCCAATATATGCCTTTTTAATTAATGCTAGAAGATATATCTAAAGAATAGACTAAAATTTAAACAAGAAACCCAAGAAACACTGAGAAAAAATCACATATACCATGTTACATATTTACATATGTATCATGCAAATAGAAGAGACAGGGAGTCCGGGGGGAGATCCCCGTCACTGGGTGAAGTCTCTTGTAAGGAAGGAAAAAGCATTTTTTAAACAAATATCTACCTCTAAAACACGCCTCCTCAATATCTGAAATACGGATAAGTTGAAATTGTGTAGGTGTGTATGTACGATTTTTTGCTTTAAAAATGGAGATGGTTAAACGGTCGCCTATGTATATATTTAGAGAGAGGCAACTAACATACTTTAATTGACATCTTGTCAAAACAAGATAAAAGTGCAAATTCCGTGTAAATAAGGAAACCATCAATGGTGATTATCATTCTATTACAAATATTGGAAGAGAGAGAGATTGAAACTACTTTATTCCAACAACCATATGAGATTATATAGGTTTAAAATATAAAATTAAATATATGTGTGAATAAATAAAATTATATAATGATAAATATATGTTTAAATAAATGGAAAAATATATTAAAAGGTTCGCCAATTGGGTTGGCCAAATATCACGGAACAAGTTAATTTAGTTTATTTTTGTTACACTAGATGGTTCTCTGCTATCTATAAATGCACAATGTGAGTCTGGTCAGGATATGCCTTTATTGTTTTTAATATTTAAAAGTATATAGGAGATAGGGCAAATGAGAATGAAACAACTTCAGAGATATCTAATGAATGGAGAAATTGATATAAAATTAAGAAATAAATAGACGCTTTATAGAGGGTGGTCGCTATAACGAGTTTCCAATGAATTCAGTTTAAAAGAAGGTGTTTATCTACACACACCATATATATATATATATCATATAATTTGAAAAAGTGAGATTTTATGTTGTATTTTTGATTATCTATCTAGAATTATGCTATGGTAATTGCAGTCGTGGTTGAAATCTTGAAAGTATAGTACTAAATCCAATTGAACTTGACTTAATTGGACCAAAAGAATATATAAAAAACATAATTTGATTAAAGTAATGCCTGGATTAAGGCGAGTAGAACAAGGAAAACAAAAGATTATTTACGTAATGTACA
>CP092881.1:8047926-8073940 GCA_030710605.1 Cordylochernes scorpioides | reverse complement strand
ATATTTTTGAAAAAAAAAATTAAATAGCGTATTTGGGAATATATATATTTTAATCTTTGATCACATGGAAATACCTTTTTGGAAAAGCGTCAAAATGGTTTTCGAAACCGTGTGTAATGACAGTTGTCAGGTGTTACCTCACTCCCGCCGTCCTGGGTGACATAGATGGACATGTCGTGGACAGTCTGCAGGTGCTGGGACAGCTCCCACCAGCTCCTCTGTACGGCTCCACATTTGGCGCAGGCTGGCTTGGGAGGTGCACCTACCACACACATATATATAGTGTGTCTCGTCACGTATATGTAAATAAGTCTTAATTTCAAAAGAGACAATATGTAAGATAAAATTATAGGAAAAAAAAGCATTTTGTATGATTATATAACCTGACATAGTAGCTCGCAAAATGGCTAGGCCAAACCTATGGACAAAAATATAGATAGAAATTTTGTCGGGAGCATATTGATTGATATATAAAAAAAGAGATGACCTTTAATTTTACACATATATGTCGTATTATATATTTTAATGATGTAACTTCAAAATGGCGTTCAATAAAATCTATCCGCGGGAAAGAAGGGCGCGGCACCCAGTATGGTCAAATAACAGATTCTTGACATAGTGTAAGAAGCTAGGAGAACATAAAATCAATCCGTCTATTCCTTGATTGGACACGGATACCCTTAAAGGTCCGCCATCTCTGACGTCACCACATTAACATATAAGTTGGGTTCCTTCTGAGTCCACAGACACAGCATAGACAGCAGCCAGGTCGCCATGCTGCCAGATTGACCAGAGCGATCCCAGGACTCCCATAGTCCACCTCACCTTTCCGGGTGTTGTCCTCTCTAAACAGAGGTAACCATGTTCCTATATGTGTAGTCTTCTTTTATCTTCAGGCTAGTGCGCTCCCACTCTGGCTGCATGTTGGATGAGGAGCGACGTGTTGTCGGCTCCACGCATTTACCATATATACATACTAGAAGAATGACCCGGCTTCGCCCGAGAAATCTCCCGAGTGAAGTATCCTTCATACTGAAAGTACATCAATAATAAATAGTAGAAGTGCCATAGAATAGCAATACAGAAGAAACACATAAACTACAGGAAAAAAAGTATGTAATGGCAAAATTTGTATTATATTAGTGTTTAGGTATTTAATTTAATTATTTTTTTGCAATCCATTTAGTTGTTTCAAAATTAATATAGTTTAAATAGACGGCAGCTTTTCCACCAAACCCCCATTAACCTTTGAAATTGCCCGAGTTGAGTGACTGACTGTAAATAATCCTGACTGCGATGCCCATCTTCTCAGTAAGAATTAAAAAAAAAAGGTTTAAAAAAATTAATCCAAAATACTAGCATGTAAATATTTTTCTGTAAAAAAATGAAAAAGCATATGGAAATATTAGGCAAACATATGTGTTTGCTAATGATTGCGACTGCATTTTAAACGATTTTTAAAAAGAGATTTAAACAAATAAAGGCCAGAACAAAAATTAATTAAAAATATGAAATCCATTATTTACATACATTCACAAAAGCAAACGATGACAGAATTGATGACTCTGATACTTGCATATTTTAATTGTTATTTTGGACGCCCGCTGGCACATTTCGTGGACCAATTAAAGGAACTCATTGGCTTGACGTTCGCCGAGATGGTACATGGAGCTCAAGACAAAGATGGCTGGCGTCGCATCGTGTTTGGGATGTAATACGTACAACAACGCTCGATCGCGAATAAAATTATATTACTACTACATATAGTTATTACATTTCTATTATTATTTAGTATATGCACTATTCTTATTATATTTCTCAGTTTACAGAAAGACATCTATGCCCTTTAACATTATTAGTTTCAAAAAGACAAAAAAATCTCCAATTTCTGAATTATCTATCCAGGAAATTGGATGAAGATCCTACCAATGGTATCACGTTGCCTCTTCGAACATTGGAGTCAATGAAAATGCATGAATATTTTTCAATAGAAAATGATCATCCAATCAGGAACAGGATTGGACATAATTAACCGGGAATTTTCCAGATTAAACTAATTAGTCAAATTATGATTCGTATGTGAATGGGACCGGAATTCCCTTTTAATTTACCTCGGCTGTTCCAATTAAGAGATTTAGGCCTAAGATTATCAATTGGCGAGGAAATATTTTGGCGGGTAAATGAAATTTTTTTGGCACCAAAAATGTTCCACCACGAAACATCATATAGAAAAAGATAGAAACATAATGTATATATATATATATATATATATATAAGTAGCATGTATGGATCAGGTAATTTCTCATACAAACAATGCCTATTTTTTTATATAAAATTTACTTATGGATTTTACTTTATTTTCAAGATATTACGAGTGATTATTACGAAAGGTAAATAGCGCGCCATCTATGTGTCACCATCCGAACAAATTAGCGCAATTTAAAAATGCAAAATAACTTTCCTATTTTTCTACTATAATGATAAAAAAATATTTGGAGGGCATGGCTCATCAATGGTAAACCCTCCCAGTATCTCCACCAGTCTAATCTATCAGATTAACCGAAGTAGGCAGGTCTGCTTATACACTCATGGACAAAATTTAAGGAAGTTGTACCCTTTAGCGTGCATATTGTTTGTTGTATATTGGATTCAGACAATAACCCTGAAAGATATTTAATACACAGCAACCTTTATTGAAGACACAGGATATAACCAAGTATGAACAGCCTCTGTCTCCTTAAAAATAAAATAGACAACCGGCTACATAAAGATATGAAACTTCCTTTAGGTTTTATCCATGGGTATATAGTTTGCTAAAAAACATGGAGAGATTTCATCAAAGAACAAAATAGTGTGAGGCAAAGTGTGTTCTCCATAGGTTATCATCTATTAGGAACACCTTTTTTTGCATATGTACCATATATGCTCTTCCAGGAATAATAAAGCAAACCTACAGTTGACCCAGAGAGAGACGGGAGGTTAAAGTCCGGTCACTTTAGACCTCAGCGACATTCCAAGGGGCGACTACTGGGGCCCGTTACTTGGAACCTCGGGACTTTTAAGAGAGTAGGGGATTGTGTGCGACACGAACGGCCGCCCGGCTTTGCCGGGCCCGTCTCTCTCTCTGGTTGTCTGGGATTTCTCTTCCAAACTTGTGGTGTGTGATTATTTCTCTTTCCCCACCTTATTATATTGCCACATATATACATATATATATACTCCTATATATTCAAACATCGGACACATCGGCGGTGACAGAAGACGCAGGAAGTAGTCTCCGGTTGTATGGCTGATCTTACAAGACGGTGCCAGGAGAGTCTGACATCGGAGCGGCCTACAAGGCGATGTAGTCCAGGCTGGGCGTGTATTGAGTGGAGCGGGACCTTTCCCAAGAGTAAGTCATCTAAGTCTTTCTCAAGAGTTTATCCACCCCAATTAACCGAAAATATTCTTTAAGTTTGTAATTTATTATTAATATATTTTTTGTTTTATGTATAGGAAAATGATTTTGGTAAATATGTAAAAATGTACTCCAATATTAAGCAAGTTTATATGTCTATATAGCATAATCTATTTTTTTTAAATTAGTGTTTGAAGTATATTAAAAAATAAAGGGAAATAAAATTAGCAACACATACAAGGTTCGATTAATAAAAAAACAACAACAGAAGATATCGATTTTTCTTCTTCTCAAAAAAAGGGAGGGAATTTTATAGATACCCGAAGCAGATAAGAAAAAAAATGTAAAATTAAAATTTGATGAATTAGGAAAGAAGGAAAATTGTTTTCTTTAAAAATGCTAATATCAAATTTATAAAAAAAAAATATTTTTTTTTTTTACCTCTCTCAAATTTCTATCAATTTTTTTTTATAATTTGATGTGTGTGTGTATAATTTATTTTTAATTAAGTCTTCCAATATTGATCTAAAAAGTTATTTTTGTGAAATTTTAGCAAATAAAAAAAAAGATCGAATATATATACCCAATTTAAAATTTTGCCTTTTTATATATCTCCCCCGAAATATTTTAAATATATATCGACTTTCGACAAAACATCTTTATCAACCAGCTTCTTTATTAAACATTTCTTCACTTGAAACATAAGCTTTCGTACACCAAGCTCTTCAACAGACTTATTAGCATATCTACCTATAGATACCTATTAGAAAGACAATAAATGTCCGAAAGCTCACCATACCAATAAAGAAACACAATTGCCAACGTTTTTGTTTTATATTTCTTTAATATTCTACATACACTATGCAAAATTTAATTCTCTTTTTCAATAAAATAAGTTACTTTAATATTTTCAAAATTTTATTTTGACTTTTTGCCGACCCGCTGTAGTCCTTTTTTTGGCTTCAAGTATTTGCATCATAAAGAAATATTTGTTTGAAAAGGGCGACAGCAGGTGGATGAAATGTCGGAATAAAGGTTTTTTAAAAAGTTGATGTGATTTGGTGTAAAGTCAACTAGTATGATGCGGAATTACACGTGTAAGGAGAACAGCTTAGCTGGCTAATGGACCCATAGGTCTGGGAGAATATTTGCTTCTATGGGGTCAGGAGAACAACTTAGCTGGCTTATGAACCTAAAGATCTTGGAGGATATTTGCTTCTATAGTGTCAGGAGAACTGTTTAGCTAGCTTATGGACCGAAAGATCTGGGAGAATATTTACTTCTATGGTGTCAGGAGAACAGCTTAGCCAGCTTATGGACCGATAGGTCTGGGAGGCCATTTGATTCAAGGATGTCAGAATAACAGCTTAGCTGGCTTATGGACCGACAGGTCTGGGAGTCCATTTGGTTTTAGGATGTTCAGGAGAAGACCTACCACCGGCCTGATGACAACGGCAGCTGAACCTGAGCTTGCAGCCTTGACGCTTGTGTTCGAAGAACTTGGAGAGTCCGGTCATCACTTCCTTGCAGTTGCCGCAGATGAGAATATCGCCATCTGCAACCACACGTGTCGCCAACACCATGTACACTCATGGTTGTCCTCGACATCAGTAAATATACCCAGAAGTTCAGGAGATGCCTTTTTGTTAACCTGATACCAGTACAATTTCATTTTTTATTCTTTTATCCCAAGTTTAAAATTGTGACAATTTTCAGAGGTAGAAGGTACTCTAAGATTCTTATATTTAATATATAATTAAAATCTTTGAATGAAACTTATCCGCGGAAGTCTGATATTTTAACTTTAATATAATTGTAAAAAAATAATAAAAATTTGTACAAAAAATAGTACATAATCTGATATGAAACATTAACGCCGTCAAATATATCGTCACAATTCCTTACATATTTAAAAGACATCTCGCCTAAATTAAAGATATATAAGTCATTTAAAGAAAGCGCCATAAAAATAAATACTATAATCAATTATGTATCTATCAATATTTCGTTCACTGTGTTTAACTCATGAAAAACTCATTTGACAATTTAAAGTTCTCTTCTGTATATAGAGAGCTCATTTTAGAGTCATTTCCTCACAGAGGAAACTCCGAGTCAACAAATAGTATCGGTTACTGAAATAGTGCAATACCAGGCCAACCTGTAGTAGAGGTGGAGCAAACTCCAAACAATGCGCCTGGTTGCAAAATTCTTATTAATATCAAGAGTCTCAATTTGAACAGCTGTATTATATGTAAATTTATAGAAAGCTTAGAGAGAAATGGAAGAGTGTATATGGAGGAGAGAGAGAAATGATAAGAAGATAAATTTGCATAGCTAGGCCTAGCGACTCACCATGGGAGAGCAGGGCCTTGTACTGATGACGATGTTTCATAGATCGAGACGGTCCCTCGGTCCTGGCTTTCTTCAGGGGCGGGGCGGCGCTCTGTTTGGGGGACATGAACCTGGAACCATTCCCCGCTTGAGTTACGAGATTTTCTCACTTATTTACATACCATTCAGATTATACATATATTTGTCTGAATTTGTCAAAGTTGGTGTTGTGGAATTTTTTTTATCACCAACAGTGCGTTCTATACAAGGGTGACAAACAAAAATATATAGTTTTAATGTAGTTTTAAAGGGAGAGGTGCCCCTAGAGGTTCATAAGAAGGTATTTGAAGGGATAAACAAAGGAATGTGAAATAATAAAGTAAAACACGGTAAAGATATGAACAAAAGAATGCGAGGATATGAACAAACACAAAATAAAATGAAGTTAATTGAAAATACACTCTTGGACACAAAACTTAAGGAAGTTGTACCATTCAGCATGTATATTGGGATTAAGACAATAAATTTGGAAGATATTTGATACAAGGTGATATTTTGAATACACACGAGATAACCAAGTGTAAATAAACATGCCTCAGTCTCCTGCAAAAAAAAAAAAAAAAAAGACCGGCGATATCATTGACTATCCACTTCCTTAAGTTTCGTTAATGAGTGTATATGTTACATAAACATTACCAAAGATAGATATTTGCATATTATATATGTTTATATATAATATCCATCATTATAACATAAATATAAGAATTTAAAAAAAGTCCCTATCTGATATCATCAGTGGAGTCCAAGTTAGCTAGTCAGCGTTTAGCTACATTCACCAATATAAATAACACAATATTATTTCACCCCACTATGGTTAATGATAATTATCTTAAAAGAGAGCGCTCTAACCTTACTTTAATTACTAATTTTAAAAAACTAATTTCTTCATTCACATAATCGCTTTTAAAACATACTGAAAATGTTTTTTTTTTTTTAATAAAGGCAGGCGGTTGACCTAAATGTGAAAATTATTTAAATGCTTGGTGTGGTGAAATTTGTCTTGAGAGGTCATTTAAATGGAATTATACTTTGAAAGAAATATTTTTCTCTAGCGAGTGATTATTTTTTTCTTAGAGAAAAGAATTTGGTATTTCATTTATACGTATGCAGAAAAATACGGAGTTTAATTTGTGAAATAGATAGGTCAATATTTTTTATTGTTTACTAATAAAATATTTAATTTAAAACATTGAATTCGTTTAATAAATATTGTATATATTATAAATATATGCCACACATGTTCAATAAACTTTGAAAGGTAATCTAATAATCATAAATATCAAATTTAATTCGTACTTTAAAACCTATCATTACTCTTCACAATTCATCTTTTCATACTTCATCCCTAAGGTTAGAAATGATCGTTATTTCTCCTTGAAAAATATTTTGACTTTTCATTCAAAAGAAACACATGCGGGATAATTTTCAAATGTCGTTTTACAATCACAAGCCGCATTATATTCTAGAATATATTTTGGTATTAAGAACTAATTTCGACAATCAACATAAATTACATTTAGCTGTAAAATATAGACTGATCCACACGTGGGCGTGAAGACTTTGTTTTTGGATTGAGGAGCCCATTGAGGAGCAAAATTTGATAGAAATCTTGCAACATCTCAAAATGAAGAAACTCTTTGTCCAAAGATAGTTTTCCTTATTCGAATAAACACCGTTTGTTGTTAGTGTCAATCAAGTCGACCTTTGGTGACATTATGGACAAATATTCTTCAATTTGATCTGTTGGTGATCATCACTCGCAACTCATCTAATGACCTTCTGGTAGCTTTCTTGACCTCTTCTATCCAGCTCATTACAGGTCTTCTTCTCTTACTTCACTTTTTCCCTAACATCAACATCCTTTCTAGTCCATTTTTTTCTCATCATGTGTCCGAAGTAGGTCAGTCTTTGTTGACATATCTGGAATACTAAGGATATAGCAGGTGTTTGCGCCTAGTTATGTAAATAACTTGCAAGGCTGCATTGATTTATAATCATGTAGATTTTTCTTTCTTTTAATTATGTAAATATATATGTATATAAAATGAGTGAAAGATGCAATAAAGTGAGTCAGTTAGCTAAATCGCGTGAGGCGTCCTTCCTCTATTCAAACACCTTGCTACATCGCAGTCTTGCGAAGGGACAACATTCTCGGTAGTCAATCCGCCGGTCTGGTCTCGTAAATACAGTCATCAACAAGCTCTGCCACATATCGTCATCTCCTGAGACCAGAAAGAAGGCTGAAGGAGCTAAAGGAAGTCCTGGCTACCATTGTCAGGGACCAAGCTCCAACAGCAGGATTAATTTCATTTAAGATTGAAATATTTGTTCTTTTTTATATATCCATGGCAGTCTGAGTAGATTTCTCCATGTCCACATTACTAAAGTTTCAATTCTTTTTCTTTCTTCTTTTCTGAGAGTCCGGTTCTCACATCCATAAGTGTCCACAGGGAATACCAATGCCTCTACAATTATCTTCTTTGTCTTGAATGAAATGACTTTATATTTCATATGTTCACAAACCACATCCCTTAAAAGTGTTTTTAATTATTCTCCATTTTTCTCATATAGATTCATATGTGGTATATGCGGTTTCTTTCCTACATTTCTAAATTAATTGCAGTAATTGAAACCTATAACAATTATGGAGCTGAGAGAGATATAGTATACTGTGTGTATAATATATATATATATATATTTAATGAAAAAACAATAGAAAAAAAAAGATAAGTGGGTCAGGTGTTGATATTAAAAATAAAGAAGGCATCTCCTGACCACGAGCACATATGCTTTTTAGATGGCAGAGCAAGCTAAATAAACGTTTAGTTTATTTTTGCTCCACTAGATGGCGCTCTGCCATCTAAAAAGCACATGTGCTCGTGGTCAGGAGATGCCTTCTTTATTTTTAATATATATAATGATATTAATATAATTATAAAGAGTTATATAAGCGAGTAGAGAAAAGTTACATACACTCATGGACAAGACTTAATGAAATGGAAAGTATTTGATATCACCAGTCGTCTATTTTTCTTTTAAAGCAGACAGAGGCAATTTCGTTCAGACTTGGTTATCTCGTGTGTTTTCAATACAGGTCACTGTAATATCTTTCAGAGTTATTGTCTGAATCCCGATATACATGCTAAAAGGTACAACTTCCTTAAGTTTTGTCCATGAGGGTATACATACTTGGTTATCTCGTGTGTTTTCAATAAAGGTCACTGTAATATCTTTCAAAGTTATGGTCTGAATCCCGATATACATGCTAAAAGGTACAACTTCCTTAAGTTTTGTCCATGAGTGTATGAAATCCGTTGAATCTCTTTTAATTAGTGAAGTGTTTTGGGCCACTTTAGGCTAATATATTATGCAATAAAGTGTTATGGGGGGGGGGGGGGGATATTCGAGTAAAGGTTTTGTCCATGAGTGTAAATACACATTAGGTGGCACTACCGACTTGAAGTCAAGCAATATAAGAATTCCTGAATCCACATTGTTGAGTCATGGAGTTATTGTTTCAGGTAGCGTGGGTTAATTTATTGATGGGAGGTTGATGAATATTTAATGGGGCAAAATCCGCCAACCATATTCTATTGAATATTCAGACTACTGACACTCAGCTTTCATTGGTCGATTGTCTGATGAATATTTACATACAGGTATACGAACCGGGTTATAATGCGTAGTGATACATTTGTATAGATCCACGTTATTGGTTCTGTAGTCTTCTATTGGAAAAATGGTTTATACGCTTTTTTTTCTTATCAGCAAAAGATTGCTTTATATTTGTTATCGGATCATTATATACATTATTTGAAAAAACTTAAGAAAGTTGTACCTTTTAACATATATATCGGGATAATAACTCTGAATGATATTACAGTGACCTTTATTGAAGATACAATATAAACAAATCTGAACAAAATTGTATCTGTCTTCTTCTTCTTCTTCAAAAAAGGACGACCGGCGGTATTTAAAAAAAAAAAAAAACATTTTTTCTCTAAATATTTCGAGGGATTTCTCCCTCTTTATCAATATAAATATATTCCCTAGATCGCATTTTGACTCAAGCTATTTTGAGAAAAGTTTGAAATTCTGAAAGCCATGCTTTTTTTCCTTTATAAAAATTATACAAATATTGAAAAATCGATGCATAACTATTTTATGTATTTAAAAAAAAAATGGAATGAGTTTAATATTTGAAAAATCCCTCACCGTATAAATTTACGAGAAAGAGAGATTGGAGGGGATCGGTCAAAATATAATAAAAATTTAAATTTAGTCAAATAAGAATTTTTATGACTGCGGTGTCAGTTCCATTTTATGATTTGAAAATGAATTTTCACAGATGGGATTTGGCGTTGTGCAAAATCAATAAACAATTTTCAAATATAATCCATTTATCGATTTCTCATTTATTTTAGCAATTAGAGAAAAACGATAAACCAACATTTCTATAAATAATTACAAACGTAAATCTCATTAATGAAATGTTTACATTATTATAAAACCTAGAAACTTAGAATTATTTTATTTTCTTTAAAGAAACCTTTTAGACCATTTGATTGATTTTTCATTTTGTAAATATTCTCTTTAAAATAATTTTATTTATACGTGATAATTTATTTATTTATTTACCACACAGTTGCAAACAAGACACGCTATATCCGATCTGGATAATTTCCCGTGAAACTATTTACAATCATTGTAGTAGAGTAGGTAACAGAATTATAAAAAAAAAAACAATTAAGAAAAAGAGCATTGAACATGTTAATTGTTGGAAGGATTAGGTGAAGAAATGAGAGAAAAAAACGTAAAAAGCAAAGCTCTCTTATTCTTTAAAGGGATTTGACATAACATGCAAGGTAAAATTTTAGAAACAGCAGCTACGCTAAAAGGTATCTGAAAGAAACTCTAAACTCGACCTGACATGTAAATATACCTAATAAGACATAACAAGATTTACAAATTTCCAATATATATATACATACATTGAAGTAAACGAAAAAATGCGCTACAAATTATAAAAATAAAAATACAACCTTTCGCATTGAGTTTCTTTTATTCTTTTATTCTATAATAAAAGAAACTCAATGCGAAAGGTTGTATTTTTATTTTTATATACATACATACATGTTATGAATAAAAAATGAGATTTCTGTTGATTTTTGATTATTTTGAGGATTATGCTATGGTGATGCAGTCGTGGTTAAAATCTTGAAAGAATAATAAAAAATAATGAAGATTAGAAATAGCTTTAATTGAGCTTATGGGATATATTAAAAACATAATTTGGTAAAAGGTACTGCCTGGCTTAAGGCGTATGAATTTAAAAAATGAATAACTTATTTACATAATGTACAAAAGGTTTGAGCCGGCCAGCGGGAAACAACAACAACGGGTTATATAATGGAAAAAGCGCGACCTCTGGCAGTCGATTTAACAGTATTTGAATCGATGATATTTATAATTTTGAATAAAATAATATTTTAATATAACATGTATATACATATATATGTGTGTATATATATTGAGAGTAAAAATAATTTGGAACAGAAGAGTAAAATATAATAAATTAAGAAATACAGTTTTGAATATACCATTGAGTCAGAACAGCAAGCTAATTCTTTATCGAATAATACCGTTAAGAGAATTTCAAAATTTATAAATTTGTTGTTTAATTTAAACATTTATTATATATATAAAACAAACATCATATGTTTAAATTAAACAACAAATTTATAAATTTTAAAATTCTCTTAACGGTATTGGTACAGATATGTAAATTAGCATAGACGTCAATGGTCAAATATAAATAAAAGAAATTAATCATTCTTAGAACATTTATAGAATTACTATACTTCTAACACACAGTAATGAAGCCTAATTAAATTATAGAAATGTAAGATACATTAGAGATGTGAGTGAAGATAAAAATAACATATTGTCTCTAGGTAATGGAAAAGAAGATTTAATAATGAATCTTAAGATTGAATATATTGTGCATAATAAATCTCCTTAAATATAAATGATATGAAAAGCTAAAAATAAAAATGAAAATAATTAATAAGGTAAAAGAGAAAGTGAAAAGCCATTTTTTTCAGGATAACGACAGAATTTTGTTGTTGTTACATGATGCACCTTCATCATTGACAAAGAAAAAAGTGAAAAGTCTTTGATGTCCCCGGTCGTCTATATATATATATTTTTTTTTTTTTTGAAGGAGACTGAGACAATTTGTTCACACTCGGTCATCTCGTATGTCTTCAATAAAGGTCACTGTGTATCAAATATCTTTCAGAGTTATTTACTTAATCCCGATAGACATGATAAAAGGTACAACTTCCTTAAGTTTTATCGATGACAAAAAACACAAATCTACTAAAACTATAAACTCTTCAAATTACACAATAATCTCCTATTTACATAAAGTCACCAAACTTTCCCAACAAATTCGCATAAATAAAACACGTTTCATTAGGGAAAAAAGAAGAAGAAAGTTTCTCAATCACAGAGGTAAGTTGTTCCAGAAAAACACCCGGTCCAAAAGTCCCCAAAGAAGTAAAATTAGAATGAGCTCTGTTGTGGAATTATCCGCACAATTTCCCCGGGTAATCCTTCTGTTGCCATGGCGACACAAAAGAAAAATGGCGCCCATTTATTAGAATAATATTAAAGATAGATGGCGCATTTTGTTTCCTGTAATTTTAATTCGTTATGGGGTGTGAGATATTGATTTCCCTTGTGGTTCGGTCAATTTTTGTCCGTTCTGCTAAATTTGACTTGATTGTTTATTGTGCTGGGGTTTATATGTCATTTTTGATATAGGGGACATTGTCATTTGTCTGAGTGGCCATCTACTTGTTTTATGGGGTGTTCTTTTAGAATGAAATGTTTTAGGTGTACGTATATTGTATCTTTTATCTTTATTTTACTCTCTCTAAATGTTTTTTTTTATTTAGTAATAGTTCCAAGAGTAGTTCTCTTTTCAATACATTTCTACATAAGGTATTTCTGCTAACATCAGGCCCATTGTTGACAGTAGTTCCTCCATTCTTCTCTTCTTTGGTGTTCTGGTAACATCAGGCCCATTGTTGACAGTAGTTCCTCCATTCTTCTCTTCTTTGGTGTTCTGCTAACATCAGATCCATTGTCGACAGTAGTTCCTCCATTCTTCTCTTCTTTGGTGTTCTGCTAATATCAGGTCCATTGTCGACAGTAGTTCCTCCATTCTTCTCTTCTTTGGTGTTCTGCTAATATCAGGTCCATTGTCGACAGTAGTTCCTCCATTCTTCTCTTCTTTGGTGTTCTGCTAATATCAGGTCCATTGTTGACAGTAGTTCCTCCATTCTTCTCTTCTTTGATGTTCTGCTAACATCAGGTCCATTGTCGACAGTAGTTCCTCCATTCTTCTCTTCTTTGGTGTTCTGCTAATATCAGGTCCATTGTCGACAGTAGTTCCTCTATTCTTCTCTTCTTTGGTGTTCTGCTAATATCAGGTCCATTGTCGACAGTAGTTACTCCATTCTTCTCTTCTTTGGTGTTCTGCTAATATCAGGTTCATTGTTCACAGTAGTTCCTCCATTCTTCTCTTCCTTTGGTGTTCTGCTAATATCAGGTCCATTGTCGACAGTAGTTCCTCCATTCTTCTCTTTCTTTGGTGTTCTGCTAATATCAGGTCCATTGTTGACAGTAGTTCCTCCATTCTTCTCTTCTTTGGTGTTCTGCTAACATCAGATTCATTGTCGACAGTAGTTCCTCCATTCTTCTCTTCTTTGGTGTTCTGCTAACATCAGGCCCATTGTTGACAGTAGTTCCTCCATTCTTCTCTTCTTTGGTGTTCTGCTAACATCAGGTCCATTGTCGACAGTAGTTCCTCCATTCTTCTCTTCTTTGGTGTTCTGCTAACATCAGGTGTATTGTCGACAGTAGTTCCTCCATTCTTCTCTTCTTTGGTGTTCTGCTAATATCAGGTCCATTGTCGACAGTAGTTTTTCCATTCTTCTCTTCTTTGGTGTTCTGCTAACATCAGGCCCATTGTTGAGAGTAGTTCCTCCATTCTTCTCTTCTTTGGTGTTCTGCTAACATCAGGCCCATTGTTGACAGTAGTTCCTCCATTCTTCTCTTCTTTGGTGTTCTGCTAACATCAGGTCCATTGTCGACAGTAGTTCCTCCATTCTTCTCTTCCTTTGGTGTTCTGCTAACATCAGGTCCATTGTCGACAGTAGTTCCTCCATTCTTCTCTTCTTTGGTGTTCTGCTAACATCAGGTTCATTGTCGACAGTAGTTCCTCCATTCTTATCTTTCTTTGATCTACTGCAAGTATATTAGGTTCATATATTGTCTCAACAATATTTCATTCCCTATACTTTAGAATTTGTGTTTATCAAGATCTGACGGTAGTTCTTTCATTCTTATCTCTTGTTTGGTGAGTCCCATGGAAGCCCATGTGCTCACTCTCAGTTGTAATTTCCTCCTTGAAGAAGAGAGTTCGAAAGCTCGCGGTGTTTTGTAATAAAATATACTTTTTGCGAAAGGCGTTAAAATTTCTAATTTAACTTGAAACATTGACACTATACATATTTAGACTATTTAAGTTAAATAGACTATTTAAGAACATACTGTGATATATTTTCTTATTTAATCTTCTGTCTGATGATGGTAACAACGCTATTACCAAAACCTCACACACTATTTATTTGGATCAGATCTTATTTTCTTGTATCTATAATCCAAATTGTGGTTTATCACATACACAAAACATAGTATTACAATAGTATATATATACACAATAATACGGTGTTAGTTGGAGAAGTAGACGTAGTAGCAGCAAATAAAATATTATGATGATGTTTATCATTAATGGATCGGGAAATTCATCAAGAGAGTATCTTTGGCCAGGTCAAATAAATGATGACGTATGGTGATGAATACCGCCGTATTTATGTGGACGTAGTTGTTGGTTCATATTTCACAATAGACGGATTATTTACATTGTGCTGTATTCCATCTATTTATTTTATTATTAGATAAAAAGAGAGAACAATATCTTCTATTTATGGATATTAGGTAAAATGGTAAAAAAACTGTTTCTACAGGAAAAGAGACTGGAAATTCACGAAATTTCGGGGCTAACTCACTATAATGAACAACATGTATATAACATTTTTACTACTCTCCTGCTGGATAAAACATTTGTTTATAAATATTTAAAAATTTTTAAAGGCGATTGATAAAATGAGGGAAGAAGTGCTCAACTCCACAGACAACGGCTGATTGCTCCCCCTCTCCTCTAAATTGATTTTCCTCCTCACTCATGTACATATATAACCTTTTAGGGGAATCCCCTTGTAAGAAAATAGTGTCTTAATAAAGGTTTCTGTTGTTGTTGTTGGTAAAAAACTGTTGATTTATCAATTGATTTAAAAAATATCCTGGACATAAAATAAACAATATTACAGGTTTCTGGTAAAGAAGCTCATCTCCAGAAAACCCGTGGTATTGTTTAATTAAAACCTGTTGATTATGTTAGGTATATTAATTCAAAGAATTTTCTCTATGTAAATAAATTATATAGATATATGAATAAATATAAATTGATGATGATAACTTTAGCTAGCATATGATTATTAACAATTGGCAACTGAGTTAGTGCCTTCTTGATTCTTAAATTTTACTTTTGTAGTTTCTATGCATAAAGATAACATTAAAATATATTTAAGTAACATTTTCTCTTTTTTACCCCCAAAAACACCAACAGATTATTGATAGGCATGACTTGGGATCGAATCCCGTATTGGACACCTTTTTTCCCTGAAGGACAAAAATTGCTTCAATGTCCCTGATTTGTGTAGAAGTCCAATTCTACCAGATAATACAAGTAACCAAACGGGGCTCTGGCATATATATATATGGATGCAAGAGTCTAACTGCTTTCTACATGAATAGAATTCTACATTTTGAAAATAATTACATATTTATTTTATATAAATTTCTTATTTTTTATATTAATATTCTGAGAAAGATCTAATTTAAATACACTTATCACACATCGATAAAAATTAAGGGAGTGAAAGTATTTGATGTCGCCGGTCGTCTTTTTTAAAGTTTTTTTGAAGGTGCATTTACGGTAAAATCTGTCGCTACTACCCACTATGATTATCATGGATTATATCGTGTGTATTGGAATAGTTAGCACCAGCCATTTATATATAAAAATATTTTCATTAAAAAAATAATAATTCTTTGTGTATGATATAATTTGAGATGAAATATTCTATTCAGGGAAGAGTGTATTGCAAAAATATACACAGAGGCACCTCTCCCTTTAAAATAAATTAAAACAATGCAGATAAAACCCTAACTTTATATTATGATTTCAGGCGATGGCACTAATTAGTTCAGTAAGGAAGTCGCCTCTGTACTGATGAAGGTCATGTTCAGCCCGAAATCGTGGTATACAGGTTGTTGGCTTTTTGTCTGAATTTACCAAAACTGGTGTTAAGACATATTCATCATCAACACCTTAACGTTCCATACTGGAGTTCGCTGGTTCAAAATCACATTAATAGGTACCGCTCACCAAGAGCAACCTAGTTCATGATAATTGAAACAGTGAATAATATGTGAAGGTTATTTATATATTAAACAAAATTTTAACGCGGGATTCAATCCCGGTTCATGACTGTCGGGAATAGAGCGTGTTACCCTCTCATCCACCGACTATAATACTGGAGTGATGAACAAAAATACGCTTTAATGTATTTTAAAGGGAGAGGGGCCTCTTTTGGTACATTGATACCATCCTTCCGCGACTTTATATATTATTTATGTTATGGGAAAGGATTGTTATGGAATGTTCTAAAGGGTAAAATAATCGTAAAGAGATCACCAATACAAGACAATGGACTGTATATGGGAATCTTTGAATAAATAAAGAGAAGAACTCAAGATAGAGAAGTATGGTGTCACTGGAGACCTGGACCTGTTTACAATAGCAGAGAAACTCCAGAAAGCATTAAGTACACACATAGACAAAACTAAAGGAAATTGTACCTTTTAACATGTATATCGGAATTGATACAATAACTCTTAAAGATATTACAGTGACCTTTATTGAAGACACACGAGATAACCAGGTGTGAATAAAATTGTCTCTATCTCCTTAAAAAAAAATTAAAAAAGACGACCGGAGACATCAAATACTTTCCACTTCCTTAAGATTTATCCAAGTGTGTAATAGGCGTGTTAAACTTAGATCTTTCTCAGAATATTAATAGAAAAAAATTAAGAAATTTATATAAAATAAATATTTAATTATTTTTAAAATAATAAAAATGGCAAATATGCAAATTAAACTTCGTTTTTCTTTCAAAAGAGGAGAGAATTCCATATAATAATTAACTTTAATTAAAATTTCTCCTAAATATCCCAAAATAGAGAGAAAGAAGCTATATATATTTATTTTTAAAAACTTATTAAATTTTAAATAAGCATTTACTATATTAAGTTAAAGAAATTCCATTAAAATTTCATATAAGCAAATTTAAGTTATATTTACATATTCCAACAAATACTTGAGAATATGCAAACTTTTAAATTGCACCCAAATTGAAATGAGAATTAAGAAAAACATCTTTTAATTAAATGAGAAGATTTCAATGAATATTCAAATAGTCAGATAGTTAATGATATCTAATTAGTAAAATTTAGAATAGTTAGCAAATAAGAAATATATATTCAAATATATATTAAGTGTATATGGGTATTTGGCCAATTCTGGAATAATTAGAAATCAACATGAATAGTTGATATTTATTCCGATAGATGGCGCAAGCCATCAGCAACTTTCAGTTGCACGATAAGGAGATGCCTTTTTCTTAAGTGTAGATTGTAAACTTCTGAATATATTTTACAGAAAGTGTTAGGCACCTCCCTCTTCAATTGGCACATGAATATATCCTCCCGTAACTTTATGTTATGGATGACAATTTTACCGGGAGTAAATTGATCTATAAAAGATCATCTCACCCGTCAAAATAAATGAACGCTTAATTAGGTGTCATCTATTGACGGTTTTAGCAAACTAACGAACTCGGGTTGGTAACAAAAACACAACACCATCTTTGGAAAACCGAGAAGCATCCATCCGTAGACAATGGTTTTGGGCTAATAGCCCTTGTCAGTTAATGCCGGACTTTATTTCGTGAGTTCCACAAAGAATCAAATGAAATCTTAAAAATTTGCTTAAGAGGTGTTTATATAGTAGAGTAGCTAGGCCAAATTCATAGCCAAAGTTGTGAGATGAAATATTTCCCGGTAGGATAACAAAGGTAACCTCTCCCGTCAAAATAGACGCTAAACTTGTCAACGACCCGAGTCCGCAAGTTTGTAGAGACAGTCAATAGATGGCGCTTAGTTATAGCGTCTATTTTGACAGGAAAGGTGACCTACGGATTTTGTTATTCATACTTATTAGTATAATTTGAATTGTAGATTAGAAACACAAGGTAATAAGGCAAAATTTCAAATAAATAAATAGTATTGTGATCTTTCGGTAGCTAGGTTGTTACCATCATCAGACAACAGTACTGAATATCTGATAATGGTAACAACGCTGTTACTGAAATGTCATACACTATTTTTGTTTGGATTTGGTCTTATTACCTTATGTTTTATTATTTATAAATATTTTAAATTCACAACTACACAATACATATAACAATGTTGAAACTATTGAATCGAAACAACCTTGACAACGCAATCACCACCATATCAAATATAAACCATTATATAATACAATATAATGCGGCTTGTGATTGTAAAACGACATTTGAAAATTATCGCGCATGTGTTTCTTTTCAATGAAAAATCAAAATTTATCTAAAGGAGAAACAACGATTATTTCTAACCTTATGGATGAGGTATGAAAGGATGAATTGTGAAGAGTAATGATAAACGGAAAAATAAAAGTGTCCAGGGATGGGAATCGAACCCACAATGTTCCGCTTACCGGGCAGATGCCATGTTAACTAGGCTACCCTGGACATATTTTTCCGTTCGTTAATAATGTATAAAGTTATTTATAATACAATATAATATAATGCCTTTCGGTTCCTTTCATACCTCATCCATAAGGTTAGAAATAATCGTTGTTTCTCCTTGGAATGGATTTTGATTTATCGTTGAAATGAGACATGCGGGATAATTTTCAAATGTCGTTTAACAAACCATTATATATTACAAAAAAAAAAAAACAATATACAAAACAAATACACCAACACAACCAAAGTGTATATCTAAACTAAAAAAGTACAAAACAAATAGAGAATTGATGTCAAACCAAATTTAGCTAAATAGACAAAACCCAGAACAGCAATAAAGGAAAGTGGTTTTCAAAATATAAAACTTTATTTAATAACTGAACAAAATTTTTTAAAAACTCAACTTATCTTCTGTCTATACTAACCTGATTTAACAACAATGATAAACCTATATTATCATAACTATACAACCATAATTAAATGGTTTTAACAACTACACTCATGGACAAAAGTTAATGGAAGTAGAAAGTCTTCGATATCGTTGGTCGTCTTTTTTTTAAGGAGACACGAGGCGATTTTAGAATATTGCCTTCCCGCTACTGTATGTTGTATATATTGATATGTTGTTGTTGTTGTCGTGTCCAAAGAAGAGTCTCAGATGTCTCCATGCATCCCCATCACAGCAGCAGCAATGTTCACTATCTTGGGTGTGTAAAGCTGCTGCTCTGGGTCTAAGTCAATTTTCTGCAAGGCTGCGGCCATTGAATATATTGATATGAAAAGGCTATATGATTTTCTGGTTCGTTTCCAAGGTGATTAACGTGGCAACGGCATTTTTCCAAAGAAGAGCAAAATATAGTGTACATTGCTGTGATAGAGATGTATTGGAACATCTGAGGCTCTTCATTGGACCACAACCAAAATAGGCTATATTTATACGGTAAATATATAGTTTTTTTTTCTTATCCCTAGTACACGTGGTACAGGCCATGATAATCATGGTGGGTAAAGGTTGGCGATTGCTTTTACTGTAAGTGCACCAAATATCTACACATCTGAAAATCAGTTCGACTTTGCACTTAGAAATGTGCCATAGCCCTGTTTGCTTACTTGCACTCGCTGGTGTGGTTGGAATTTTGCAAGAATCTGGGGATATTGGAGCAATATTTTAATTTAGAAAAAAAGTCCCCAATGCGGGAATCGAACCCGAGTCGTAGCGGTCGAAAACCAACGGTGTAGACCATCCTTCCATCGACATTCTAAATATACAAGGAAAAGTATCAATCCAAGACACCTACCTCCACAAGAATGAAGAAGAAACAACACACATATGTGAAACTGAAGCAAGAAAATGATTATTCGCTGAGTGTGAAATGTTGTAAAAAATAGGAACTTACCCTCTATTATTAATTTGTTTATTTTTTCTTTGTCGTCTGTTTTGTACAAGTTGAATCTGGTTAGAACGATGTATGTAAATTAGATTATTCTTTTGTTGCCTTAAATACGAGGTAATTAACTCGTTTCTCTCTCTATATATCTAAAAATATATATTTTTAATATAAATAATGTTTTTTCATGTGTTAAGCGTCTTTACGCAAATCTGGCCTTAAATACCCATTTCTTGATTTCTCAAGAAGCCTCTGGGACCAAAAATATTTTTGGTCGCAGTGGTACAGCCTACTCCACGCTGACGAGCGCCAACAGCGCGAAACGCGTTCGTGGATGGCTTTTCTTGATTTATCAAGAAATTGGGTTGGCCAAATATCACCGAGCAAGCTAAATAAATGTTTAGTTTATTTTTGCTCCACTAGATGGCGCTCTGCCATCTAAAAAGCACATATGCTCGTGGTCAGGAGATGCCTTCTTTATTTTTAATATCTAAAAATGTTTAAAGTTTGATAAATTAATTTTATAAATCCGAGAGTAGTCTTCAAAAACGATCCAACAGAAAGTTATAATTAAAAGAGAACATGTATGTGGTGGAGATAATGTCGCCTGGACAAGACCAGATAAGACTCCGTCCAGACCTTATAGCCCTGAAGGGATTCATTTACCTTGACGTCTGCTACTTTTTTTTATTGTCGTTCCCATGTTTTTTTCTTCTGTTGTCGACTTTCTAACATTATTGATTACTTCTAAAGACACCAATTCTTATATGTAAGACACTCGTCTAACTTACAGCTGGGTTACCTTGATTTTACCATTGTCTTTATTTTAACGATACACACCCCGATATAACACAATATATATTCTTTAATTTCAACACTATACATCTTTATTAAGGGTCATTGTTAAAATATATTTAAAAATTGATTAAAATTATACATTTTCTCAATTAAAAAATATATATAAATACATGCTAAAAGCTACAACTTCCTTAAGTTTTGTCTCCATGAGTGTTCCGGAATATTACTATCAATAATATTCGTTAGGCAAACTTTCACTCGGATAAAACCCGGGTACACACACACATCCGCTAGTATATATATTTTAAAACTGGCATATCCTGACCAAGAGCACCTGTGCTTTACAGAAGGTAGAGCGCCATCTGGTGAAACAGAAATCAACTAAACATTGATTTAGCCTGTTCCCTGATATTTGGCCAACCCAATTTCTTGATAAATCAAGAAAAGCCATCCACGAACGCGTTTCGCGTTTTTGGCGCTCGTTAGCGTGGAGTAGGCTGTACCACTCATGTCTCCATGAGTGTATATTTTCCACTGCATAGTATACAGAAGGTAAAAGATGGGTTTTATTTAGAAAAATAATTATTATTTATATAAAAAACCATATACTGGTTTGTGTGTCCAAACTTCGACTCGGGCAGAACCCGAACGAAACCTAGTCAAACTTCTACCAAAATAAATATAAGGAAGTTATTTGGTCAAATTTTCAGATTCTTTAAAGAGGAGGTAGTTAACTAGACAAACACTAACTATATCCCTAACTATTACAAATTGGAGAGTTGTAGTTAATTCTCCCCGTTGTTTTAATTGCTAGGAGGTATATTGGGGTAAACGTGGACCCCAGTTAGAAAATGAAGATTTGAGGAAAATTAGAAGGAAAGAGATTAGAAATTTTGATTTAATTACTATTTACTCTTTTGGAGATCTTTAATTATTCTAATTGATCATAAGATTAATTAATCGAGATAATTAAGTCTTATTAGACATTCTCTAATTATATATTTATTTTGAATAATGGTTAAAATTGAAGCCAAAAACATGTTATTTACTTAATAGTAAACATTAGATAGTAAAAATATAAATATTGGATTGAGAATAAAAGATTTATTTGCCAATATTTCGGCTGGCTGAACGCCAACCTTTATCGAGGCTTTACATTTTTGTATACACAAACTCAGTGCCGCATAGTAAACATTGTATAGACTATGATACCCATGGTGAAGGTAGGAGGGTTGTACAGAGGATGATCCATTTTTTTAAAAGAACGTTTTGGCAACGGTTGTATATCGCGAAAGAAGCGTGTGATTTGAGTGATGTTTCATTTATTCGAAATAACAAGCATTGATTTTTATTTCATTAAAAAAATCGATTTTGTTTTCAACATTCGAAATGTTTAAAATCATAAGTGAGAGAGAGAGAGATATATATATATAACCCAGGTTCCTGGAGCGCCAATTACCCAGTATAAGTGCGATTTTTTAAAAGGTTACGTTTTAAGGTTTTTCAAAGAGAAATACTCGTTTACCAATTTTTTTTATAATAATGAAAGAATATTGACATAGTGAAAAAACGGTCAAATAATAAAGGAAATTAAGGAAAGAATTTTGATATCTATGAAATTAAGCGAAAATATTTCTCTGAAAAAAAGATGCGTGAAGAAACCTTTAACTCCAACCGAAATAAAAATAAAGGAAATGATTGTCAGAGAGAATTCAACTTCTCAAAGGAACATTTCCACAATAACCAACGTACCACTTTCTACCGTTAACCGTATTATCAGGGGTAAAATTGGCTTAAAAATACGTAAAAAGACGAAAGTTCATGTCCTCAAGCTGCACTATATTGAGAAACGAAAGACCTGCAGCAGGGGCCCTTATTAAAAAGTACCTGGCAGGTGAAAAATGGAAGAATGTTGTTACACTGGACGAGGCATGGGTTTACCTTAATGATAGCAACCAACCCCGTGCCATTTACTAAGCTAATTCTCATTTGAACATTTCAAAACATGGCCAAGCATTCCCATTATTTGATTATTGCTGTATGGTCAGTAGAAAATTATTTTATTAAAAAAAAAACATACGCTTCAAAAATAGTTTTAAATTTCTTTAAACAAATAATATGAACAAAATTTTAAAATGAAAATTTTAACACCACATCAAATTTTAAAATAAACATTTTAATATTATAAAAAAAGGAAACATCAACGAGTTGACAATTTGAAAGAAAAAAAAAACTACAAACACCTCCCGTGTTGTAAAATGAATTTTTAAAAAAAGTTCTATAATTCAACACAAGATGGAGCCACTAGAAAACTAGGTCATCGATCACGTGGTTTTACTCCGCTTATATGTAAATTTGACTGAAGGCAAATTTTGTAAATGTTTATTTTTTCATCCATCAGGGATTAATTAAGATCGCTGTTCACGCTGAGAATATATATATAAAAAAAAAACAAAGTTGTTGATTCGTTTATGTAGCTTGACACTTTTTTTTTTTTTTTGCGCAAGCGATAAATAGAATTTTCGTTTGAATTAAAATTATTCTTAATATATATATACAGACTACACACAATTCCTAATGATTAACCTTAAAAGCTATTAAATCAAACATGTATATGATAATATGCGCAAAAAGTGGCTTCTCTCCCATAAAAATAAATACTATAAAATATTATTTTTGAATCTTTATCAATATAAATTGTATTTATATTATGATGCATTAGCGCGCCATCTGTTATCAAAATACGAAACTATTATAGACGCGTATGATTCTTTTTAAAAATAAAACAATTTCTACTGCCCTTACTGCAATGGAAAAATTAATGGGAGGGCTGTTAATGGCGAAATCGCTGAGAGGATTAACCACTGATGAGCCAGGCCCTCCCATTAATTTTTCCATTGCAGTAAAGGCAGTAGAAATTGTTTTTTTTTTTTGAAAGAATCATACGCGTCTATAATAGTTTCGTATTCTGATACTATGTACTTATTTAACTTCCTTGAGAAGTCCTCGCAAAACTATTTATAAATAACTCACACAATACAAGTTCTAACAAATTAAAACCAAAACCAACAACCTATATACGATACCATGGTACTATGGTTTCGGGTTTCGGCGTTCATCAGTACAGAGATGGCTTCGATTTCACAACATTCTACGAAAGGAGTCATGAAATATCCCCTTATTCTACCAATAAACGTGTTAACGCCGGTCAATAAATTTCCCAATATGTGGTATCACATAGTTGACATTAAATATTATATAAATTTTGAAAATTATAGTTTCTTTCAGGATATAAAAAGTTTAGTTATTGTTCTTTAAAAAAATGACTTTTTACATCATAATTTGAGCAAAAAAAAATCCTCATGTGCCATTTATTGACAACTATGCAAATATATGAATCAGCCATAATTCCACAACACTATCTCACTAAAATTCAGAAATCCCACCCGGACATATGTGTTTCGAGCTATGGCCATCTTCAGTCTCCAAGAGGAAATTTTTCTCTCAGGAGATTCTCTCTCTTAAAGAATTCTCGAAATCTTCATGATTTTCCTAATATTCTGCCAAAGGATTGAGATAATTCTACGGCCAAAAGAAAAAAAAATACAATAAGGAAATTTTACAAAAAAAAAAATGAATTCGTCTGTCAAAAAAAAAAAAAAAAGAAAGAAAGGTAGAAACACAGTGCCATCTACAGACAAACTTTAAAATCCTGTTCATTGTGTATATTAACAAGCACTAAACAATATTGTGTCGCACTTATATGTGGTCACCTTTATTAGTGACTGTTCATATCTTGATTATAAATAATACCAGTGAACGGACAGTGATTATATAAAACAAATTTACCTTTTTACACGGATATTTATAACTTGATTTCATATATATTCTTAAGAGACACGTTCTGAGAAAAGTCGAATAAAATATTTTAGAAAAGCGCTGACGTGATGACACTCAAGTATTCTGTGACACAATATTGTTGAATCAATTTTAATGCGCCCTACATTTATTCAAAATATTCTATGATATTTAATATTTATTTAAAACAGATTATTTAGATTGTCATCATTCCTTTTTATAGTTTCATTCCTTTTGTAATATTTTATTGTACATATATCTTGATTGGTTATTGGAGCGAGAGAGGAAGACTGCGGATCACGACCTACGAGGAAGACGACGAATAAATAAACACAATAACTTTAAAAGGTAATTTATTTTTATTTAATTTTATTTATTTGCCTTATGTATAGAAACCCGCTCGGGAAACGTGTATAACACCAAGAAGGAGGAAACCAAGGTCGACGACCCTGCAAAGCTGCAATTTGGTGCAACAAAATATAATGATATATCATCAGTGAAAAATTGCAATGATGAATATTATAAAGGGAATATATATGTGAACAAAATATACTTTTAATTTAAAATAAAAAAGAGGAATTTTTCTGTCGAGAATTTACTTGTTAAAATGAAAATTAAACAATAAAAGAAAGAGGAAATAAAGGTGTTTAAATTGTAAAATAAAATCATTTAGGAATTCACAAATGATGTGGAAATGGGGCCAAATCAGGAGAACAGGGGGGTCCCAATTGAATTACCCACGCTAGGAATGCCATCGGGTTAAGTGGAGACTTTCAATTAGGACCTAGTGGATCGTTTGCTGTTTAATTCATTGAACTGGTGCCGAATCTATCCGCACATTTCTGAATTTTCACTGATTAACTGTGAATATGACGCACCTGACATTCCTGATAATTTTCGACGATTTAGAAAAAAAATCATTTTGTAAATAAAATTAAATATGAAAATTCGAAACTATTATAGACGCGTATGATTTAAAAAATTCCATTGCAGTAAGGACAGTAGAAATTGTTTAATTTTTAAAAGAATCCTACGCGTCTATAATAGTTTTTAATTTTCATAACAGATGGCGCTCTAATGTATCATAATAAAATGAAATAATATTCACCAGCCAGAAATAGATTGTGAATAATTTC
>CP092881.1:8026228-8047826 GCA_030710605.1 Cordylochernes scorpioides | reverse complement strand
GAGCACATGTGCTTTTTAGGTCGTGGTCAGGAGATGCCTTCTTTATTTTTAATATCAACACCTGACCCACTTATCTTTTATTTTTTCTATTGTTTTTCATAGTATATATTATATATTTTATATGATTTATATTTAGAATGATATATAATTATTTTTATTATATATATTATTATGACAACACACACACACAAATAATGTGATATTAATGCTAATTTATATAATTTTAATAAAGTATATTTTATATGAGCATTATATATTTATTAGATGAATAATTAAATTTTTAATATTTGAATTAAATAGTTATTAAACAAATTAAAACTTGAAAATATGAAAAGTAAATATTTGGGAGCTGCTACATAGTGACCGTTTAAAGTGTCAGGCTGACAGCATTTTGGTTAGGATTTGTTTCACAAGGTGTTCTATATCTTTACATCTTGTGTGCCAGCTGATGTGAGATGTGAGTGTTTAGATATGTTCAGTGTAGATCTGTAAATGGACAGTGGAGACGATGGTCACCAACAACGTTGGAAGCAGCGGCGGCAGATAAAACTAGAAATCCGAGCACACGACCATCCATCAAATCCTGCCTCTCCTTGACCCGGGATATTAAAAGTTGTGAGACGGCAAAAAGATGGCTGTATTTATAACTGGAGCGAGAACGCTAAATGGGGTCCACGTGACCTGCTACCTTACTTACTTACAGTACTGACACAGTCTACAAACATTTTTAAAGAAGCTCCAATCTATCTAGAGACAATTAGAACCCGGGTAGTGGCTGTTTAATTGTTGTATTCGCTGCCAAGACCTACAGACCTGGATCTTTCCAGTTAGTCTCGAGGACCACGCCATCTCCTCAGCGGCGAAGCACCCGATCTACGTTTTCTTCTTAGATCGCGAAATACGTGGTGTCTCAGGAGACTGGCTGGCATTTCTCCACCAAATTCTGCAGCGGTGGTAGAGTCGCCATGTACAATGTATATAGTTGTATATACTTATAGACAATTGTAATGAAATTTGAGCAAAGAAACAGATATTTTAACAAGGAACAAATTGAATATTAAGAATACTTGATATCATACAAAGAATACAAGTAGATGCTGAGTGTATCAGAGTACTGAATACTCACACACACACAAAAGCCTTTATTAAGACACACTGATCTTATAGAGGATTCTCCCCGAGATTACAAGAGAGATAGGGCTGTGAAAGTGGGGAATATACAGAAGAAGAAAAAGTAAGATTATGTAAGTATGATATATACATACACATACATATATACAACATAACAACAAAAGCCCCCATTAAGACCCAAAGTCTTACAAAAGACTCGACTGCAGGATCCAAGAAGCAAAGTAAGAAAGAGATAAAGAAGTGAACAACATCAAAAAAATATTTTAAAAGAATAATATATATATATATATATGAGTACTGAATACTATCCAGAGGTCAAGTACTCACAGGAATCATCAGTATTAACTTGGGGAGATACAAATTTTATGGAGTTACACACCTGATGGATTACAATAGACAACTTACTTAAGGATGCTTCTCAAGTTACCTGTTGTTTGGAATTGTGTGTTTGACCCATTGTCTTTTAATTTACCCTAATCAACGAACTTTCGGATTTACCCTCTTTATCAGAACATTATTAATTAGTATTGAGTAACATCTCAATTAACCGTTTCCCCAAACGTTTGGTCTATGTTTACATGAGCATTATTTTACACATCTACCAGAAATTTGTAGGCTACAGGGGAGTCTATGTTGATTCAACCTATCTGTATACAAGAAATGGTGTATACAAGGTGCGTTCATTAATTTCCAGGACTGCTCTGTATCTTTGAAAAATAAAACAAATAAAAAAACTAATTTAATAGTTTTCAAAATATGCCCCTCCTGCCTCAATACACCCGTTCCATCTTTTTTTCCAATTGTCGAAGCAGGAGATAAAATCACTTTTTGAGAGGTTCCTCAAGGTTGCCTTCGATTCAGCTTGTATCATATCAACGTTGTCAAATTTCCGTCCTTTCAAGTTCATTTTCAATTTAGGATAGAGGAAAAAGTCATTGGGGGCTAAGTCGGGGGAATAGGGTGGATGAGGGATCTGTATGGTTGAATGCCTGGCCAAGAACTGCAAAACAACATGGGCGGTGTGCGGCCGCGCATTACCGACGTATAGTATCCAGTCATTGTTTTGCCATCTTTCAGGTCTTTTAAGGCGCACTGCCTCCCTTAAGCACCTCATTATCCCCATATAAACAGATAGTCCAGTCTCTGAAGATAATTCTTCTGTTAGATTTAATTAACTCCTTTATTTTGAGCTTGTTTTCCTCGCAACGAAATGATCTTGGACGCCCAGTATGCTGATCATCGTTTACCTTTTCCCGACCTTTTTGGAAGCGTGAAAATCATTCAAAAGTTCTTAAAGGGATAAAGCTGCATCGCCAAAAGCTTCTTTAATCAATTCATACGTCTCAGTAGCACTTTTTTCAATTTAAAACAAAACTTAATGCAGATTCTCTGCTCTTCGAAAATGGCCATTTTAAAATTAGAAATGCGAACCTTACAAGGAAGTTGTTTTGTTCTATTTTTAGATCGGCGCGTGCGCCACGAGACTCGTGCTTTCAGTCAGGTGTGGTCGAATGTCCAATATTCAACTCTGTAAAAAAATATTTTCTCTAGCTTTTTTATTTATTTTATTTTTCAACCAGTCCTGGAAATTAATGAACGCACCTTGTATATACACTCATGGACAAAACATAAGGAAGTGGAAAGTCTTTGATGTCGCCTTTCGTCTATTTTTTTAAGGAGACAGACATTTTAGTTCACACTTGGTTATCTCGTATGTCTTCAATAAAAGTCATTGTGTATCAAATA
Organism: Cordylochernes scorpioides; assembly: GCA_030710605.1. Taxonomy (NCBI): domain Eukaryota; kingdom Metazoa; phylum Arthropoda; class Arachnida; order Pseudoscorpiones; family Chernetidae; genus Cordylochernes; species Cordylochernes scorpioides. Next base: position 8,044,949 of record CP092881.1, on the reverse strand, counting down.
TCTTTCATATTTATTGTCTAAATCCCGATATACATGCTGATATGTAAAACTTTCTAAAGTATTGTCTCCATGAGTGTATCTATAATATTTTTTGAAACAGTTTTGTTCACACTTGGTTATCTCGTATGTCTTCAATAAAGGTCATTGTGTATCAAATATCTTTCATATTTATTGTCTAAATCCCGATATACATGCTGATATGTAAAACTTTCTAAAGTATTGTCTCCATGAGTGTATCTATAATATTTTTTAAAACAGTTTTGTTCACACTTGGTTATCTCGTATGTCTTCAATAAAGGTCATTGTGTATCAAATATCTTTCATATTTATTGTCTAAATCCCGATATACATGCTGATATGTGAAATGCTGATATACATGCTGATATGTGAAACTTTCTAAAATTTTGTCTTCATGAGTGTATCTATAATATTTTAAAAAACAGTTTTGTTTACAAAATGCTATTTATACATTGCTATATATTGTGAAAGTAAGGTATACATAAAGGTTTAAAATAATAACTACAGGTATGTGTGTTGTGTAAGCTGTTTTATATAATTTGTGGTCTCAAACTACCCCACAATATTACCAAAATATATTTCACAAAAATATTTTAACATTTTCTCCAGGTAACTTTGAAGGTGACTGGGTTATCGAATAACCTGGAGAGAATAAAAAAGGAAATTCAGGAAAAGTGATATAAAAAAGGCAGGTGTAGTAATGTAAGTTTTTGTATCATTAGGTAGAGAAGGGGGGTCGAGGGAAAATGAGGTAAAGTTTGGTTAATGTTTGTTCTAACTGTTTCTGTGGGTAATTGACATTGTGCTATTTTATCCATCTCTCTAACCACAAGCCAACATTTCTCTTCAGAATAAAAATTCATTTTTTAAAGAGTTTTTACTAATACCAATTTGAATTTATTGAAAATAAAGATACTTCGGCCAGTAAATCTTTTTATTACCGAGATGTTTCGACAAAAAGATTTTGTCCTCGTCAGGAGCAAACAAAAATTAAAACATTTAGCAAGGCCGAAATATATCATTTACTGGCCGAAGTATCTTTATTTTCAAGAACTATGAATGCCGGTCAGGCAGCCTCTATCTTTACAAATTTTAATTTGAAGATAATTTATTTGTTGAGAGTTGGTTGGAAAAGAAATATAACTTCATCAACCAATGATGCACTCATCAACCTACAAGTAATATCAAGTATATATCAACCTTGAGAGAATGAAATAAATTAATGTTTGAGATGTAGATAAATTTTTTCCAATTTCAAATCTGGTTGCTAACACTATTTCCACCTCCTTAAGTTTAGTTCATGAGTGTGTAATAGTATACCGATTAAAAATATGGCATGTAACATATGAGAAAATAAAATTCACTGAACACACATTTAACTACGATATCTAAAGTAGTCAATTTTTTAGGATAATGATCATTTAAAAAAACATTTATTTACTTTATAATACTATTTCTGTTTATTTATTTGTGTTTAAAGAGAGATTTTTAAAACGGACCCAACAACCCGTAACGCGTATGGGGTTGGTTTTTCTTGATTTATAGAAACAAAAAATGGATTGGTCAAATATCATACAACAAACCTAAATCAACGTTTAGTTAATTTTTGTTTCACTAGATGGCGCTCTACCATCTAAAAATGCTCTTGTGAGCGGTGCAGATGTGCCTTTTTTATATATGTACATATATGTATTTAACCGAATTATAGTTGCATATTATAGTAAATTACTTATCTCAAATATACATAGTACTGGTCATGATATTTATGGTTGGTAAGGGGGTTTCTAATTACTTTTAAATGTAAGTACACCTCACACATTTCTATACATGAAGCTATTGTGCCAGAGTCCCATTTGGTTACTTAAATCCATCGGAGGAGCTGAATTTGTCAGAATTCATTAGTCCCATTGGAGTAATATTTTAAAAGAAAACAAAACAGAAATCTATCCAATGGTCGTGGGTGTTGGAAAACGTGAAGAAGGTTTAATATCAAATACATTCATGGACACAACTTAAGGAAGTTGTACCTGTAAGCATGTATATCGGGATTCAGATAATAACTCTGAAAGATATTTGATACACAGTGATTTTATTGAAAACCCACGACATAACCAAAAGTGAACAAAATTACCTCTGTCAACTTATATATATATATTATAAAAAAATATGATTTCTGTTTGATTATCTTGAGGATTATGCTATGGTAATGCAGTCGTGGTTATAATAAAATAGTTTTGATCAGAGATTGCTTTAATTGAGCTTAAGGAATATATAAAAAAACAAAATTTTATAAAAGTACTGCCTGCTTAAGGCGTAAGAATAAAAAATAAAAAACTTATTTACATAATGTACAAAAGGTTTGGCCATCGAGAAACAACAACAATGAGTTTTTATAGGGAAAGCGTGACCTCTGGCGGTCGATTTAACAGAGTATTTGAATCTATGAAATATAATTTTAAATAAAATTTCTTAATATATATATCCTTCCTTTATATCTATAAAAATGAAATGCGAAATCGATGTTTGTTATCGCATCACGCAAAATCTACTGACTCAATCATTATGGAATTTCGCATGTAGGTAGCTGAAGATTTCGTTTAACATATAGGCTATTCAAAAACGAAAAGGTTTAATGTGCTATTTTTAAAAAATGTTAAACCAAAATTCCTTAGTTCAAGCCTTTTACCGCTTGGCGGCGCACTGGTCGCGACGATAAATGAATTTGATTGGTTAATACTTTTACACGTTGTTGTTTTGTAATTTTACCCGATTAATGTGTCTTTAAAAGGTAAGATTATTTTTATATATCTATTATTTTTATATATATATCTTTGAAAATAATTTTAATCGATCATTATCAAATAAATACGCCCCCGGAACCTGGGTTAATTAAAACTGTATTGTGAAATTTCGCACGTAGGGAGTTGAGGTTTTGGTTTAACATTTAGGCTAAAAGCACAAAAATTGCATTTCGAAAAACTTTCTTTTCCTTTTTAGAAGGTAGATTTTATTTAATCATTTAGTAGTATTTTTTCAATTTAAATTAATTGGATTTATTATTTATTTCGCAGCTTATTCATCTATTTTGCTTCGTTTAATTTTAATTAGTGTAAATATAACGATCTACATTTTTAAAGATAAGTGTAGTATTTTATCTCATAAGGTATATTATTTTTGGAACAGTATTCTATTTTTTTTCTTTCTTATATTTAGAGTGCGTATAAATTTTATTAAAGTTGTAAAAAGTATATTTATTGAAAAAAGTATAAACATTTTTTTTCTGTCATTGGTTATATTATATACCATATATATTTATATGGTACAACCATATTTTTATATGTATATGTATATATTTGTTTCTAGACTAAATTTATTCAAATCAAGATAGCTTTTTTTATGCTTTTAAAAGTACGTATAATATATTTAACGTTTCATAATACTTTTCAACTTAAAGTCTTTGGAAACAATATTGCTTTTTTCCTATCCTGCAGGTCAACAGTACACTGCAACATGCTATCATAACTCTGGCTTTTGGCATTGATATTTATTTATTGTGAAAGTACTGTTTGCTACCTTAAGCTCTGGAGAAATTATAATGTAGATCCATCCTGTGGAAATCACACCATAGTAAAAAAAGAACGCATGTAGCTGGTAGCAAATTTTGTGCCCTGTGTGAAGCTAGCGTTCAAATTTAATTTTTTTGAAAGATATTTCTATTGTTGGCCTTATTTTCACTTGTCCTGACCCATATAGGGTTAATTAATAGCTCATTTGACATTTTACCTTTATTTATGGTCTTGGCAATATATATGTAAAGCTTTTTAGGTAAAAAAGAATTGAGGTATATTTTGAAATATAGATAAAAATCACAAGGAAGCAAGACCAGATCCAAATAAATAAATTATGTGTGGTTTCAGAAACAGCATTGTTACCATCTTCAGACAAAAGTACTGAATACATTCAGTAATTTTGTCTTTATAAGGTAACAATGCTGTTATTGAAACATCACACATAATTCGTTTATTTTTTATTTGGTCTTGCTTTTTTGGTATTTTTAACATTGCCCTTGACTATTAGAAAATGATGCAAATTTCCTAATTATTTTATGCCATTTTAAAAAGTACATTCTTTTGTAATAATATCTAATTTCCCACATTTTTCTAAAGCTGCCAACAATGACCTAATACAAAAAATAATCCAAGTCTGGGTATTTCAGTATTGCAGATATATTACATTTTTAAAAGTTGTTTAACTATAGATGTACATGCCGGATTAGGTGCCCTTAAAAATGTTTAATCTGGCTGTTTCTTCTTGAACTGCCGAGCGTGAAGTGGAGAAAGTAAAATTTTCAGGTTGCGCGGCCCATTTCCCTTAATTCACACTAATCATTTGATTTTTTTTTTTCATTTTTTAGATACCAAAGCCCAGTTTGGTTACTTGCACTCACTAGAGGGGTTTGCCTTTTTCAAGACTCAGGGGCCATTGGGGCAATTTTTTTTTTCAGAACAGAGTGTCTAAATCTGCATTCAATGATCCCGGGTCGTGGTTTTTAAAAATCAACAGTTTAGACCACTCCTCCAAAAATGCACTCTATTCATTAGATGTGTTTGTGAAATTGATCTTATATTTCAGATTATTTTTACCAGAATTTTTAATTTTAAGCCGGGTCCATATATCTATATAGGCTCAATTTATTGGGCAGTTTTTTCAACCAAATTAGACTTTTTTTTTAGGCCTTCTTCCATTGTCTTTTTTTTTTTTTGTTTTTGCTGTCATTTGTTTAGGTAGTATTTAGATCAGTGATTCTCAACCTTTTTTTGTTGCGGCATTATTTTAAAGATTTGAAAATTTGGCGGCACAATTTTAGAATTTCACGGCACACTTTTGCTAACTTTAATGCAAGAAAATTCAAATTATGTATCAATATTTCTATGCAAAATATAAGTAATATACATCTCTAACATTCAATTTGCTAATTTCGTTATTTTAAAAAGTAAAAAAAATGAAAAAGCAAAAAAGAAAAACCAATACAAACGTTAACATAATCATATTACTAAAATTCGGCGGCACATTTTTAGAATTTCGCGGCACACAAAATTACCGCGGCACATTGGTTGAGAATCACTGATTTAGATTTATCTGCTTCATAATATGTAGCTGCTCATATATATCTATGTATGTTCTACTCATTTTTATTGTACATATTTTTTCAGCTAATTATACTTTTTTTTTACGTCTTCTTCCATTTGATTTTTTTTAATCAGTTGTTTTACGTTTTCACTGAGTTTTATGCATTTTCCCCCTCCTTTCAGATTATTTCTATGCTTTTTTTTTATTTTGGCCTTAGTCATGCGTCGCGCTTATTTTAATGCACTATTTTTGCATTTTTTTCTTCAATCTCAGTCCTTTATGTTTTACATTTTTCAGTTATCCTTATTTTTATTTTTACTAATGCTTTGTGTTTGTAGGTATGCCAAGCCATAGGAGAAGCAATCTTTCTCAGCGTTCCAATAGCTCTAGGGTTCAGCATGCTTCAGGGTCAAACATTGCAAGTAGTTGGTGTGCATCTTGAGTCTCCCTGTTTCTCGCATGGGCAACTCTATGTAGCATGCTCCCGTGTTTCCAGCCCTAAAAATTTGTTTGTCTTTAGTTCTACTTTTAGCAAGACACGCAATATTGTTTATCAGGGGGCTTTGATATAGATTTTGACAATTTTGAAAGAGATTTCTTCGAATAATGATTTTGGGAAGCTTGACTTTTGTAACTACATAATTTGTGAATAATTTGTTATCATTATTGCTCTACTGTAGTTTCATCAATAAAGCTTTTTTTACTTTATTTTAATTTTTTCACATTTAATTCATTTACATAACTCTATTCTTGAAAATTGTTTTTTATTTTTTTTATGGTATCAACATTTCTGGTTCAATTAAGGTTTTTGTTAGCCTGCAACACACCTTATCATAGCTCATTGCATTTATCAGTATAACTTTGCTGTTTTGATTTTTACACCATTGGTATTTTCATGCCTCTATAATATTATATTTGTTTGCAGAATTTTATAGACAATTTGGTTTGGGTTATATACATTAAGAATTTGTAAAAATATAAAGGTCAAAGTTTTACAACAAAAAAGATTTTGGAACACCATTTCTCTCCCATTTAATTTAATGATGCTTCATTTATGATTTTAAGAATTGCATTATTTTTATGCATATTATTTTTAAAATTTGTGTTAGCAAGACATGGAATATTGTTAAGTTAATGTATTATTAACATAAACTTTACCAACCCGTGAAGCGTCAGCTCCAGTCTTTTACCGCTGGGGGCAGCACTGTTAGAGCTAATAAATGCTTTCGATTGGTGCTTAATTTTACATGCTGTTTGTTTTTAGACTAAATTAATACACATCAAGTTAGCATTTTTTCATTCTTCAAAAGTTAAGATTATATTGTTAACGTTTCATAATACTTTTAAAATTAAAGCCGGAAATAATATTGCTTTTTCCCATCCTGCAGGTCTACATTACACTGCAACAGCTATCATAACTCTGGCTTTTGGCATTGATATTTATATAATGTGAAAGTACTGTTTGTTACCTTAAGCTCTGGAGAGATTATAATGTGTCTACAGATCCATCATGTGGAAATCACACCATAGTGAAAATGCATTTAGCTGGTAGCAATGTATCACATTTGTAGACATGTGGTGCGCTTACAGTAAAAGCAGTCGCTACCTACCCACCATGGTTATCATGGCCTGTACCACGCGTACTAGGGATAATTAAAAAAAAAAGGAAGCAAGACCGAATACAAATAATTACATTATGTGTGGTTTCAGTTACATTTTGGCTATCTTCAGACAAAGGTACTGAATACATTCAGTAATTTTGTCTTTATATGGCAACAATGCTGTTACTGAAACATCACACATATATATATATTTTTTTATTTGGTCTTGCTTTTTTGGTATTTTTAAAATTGCCCTTGACTATTAGAGAATTATGCAAATTAACTATTTAGATATGTAAATGCCGGATTAGGTGCCCTTTAAAATGTTTGCTCTGGCTGTTTCTTCTTGGACAGCCGAGAGTGAAGTGGACAAAGTGAAATTTTCAGGTTGTGCCGACCATTTTCCTTTATTCAAACTATTCATTAGATTTTTTTTTTAATTTTTTAAGAATAAAAGCCCAGTTTGGTTACTTGCACTCACTGGAGGGGTTGGACTTTTTCAAGAATCAGGAGCCATTGGGGCAATTTTTTTTTTCAGAACAAAGTGTCTAAATCTGCATTCAATGATCCCGGGTCATGGTTTTTAAAAATTAAGAGTTTAGACCACTCCTCCAAACAGCACTCTATTCATTAGATGTGTTTGTGAAATGGATCCTATATTTCAGATTTTTTCACAAGCATTTTCGATATTGCTGTTTGCAATTTATCTCCATTTTGCTGAAAGAAAATTCATTACATTGAGTTTACAAACAGTTGGGGCCTCTATTCATTCATGAGTAAACCTCGCTCGAACACTACACAGGCGAAGCCGGGTCCAGTCGGGTAAAACCCGGGCGTTGCCCGGGCCACTCGGCTAGTATATATATATATAGACGACCGGCGATATCAAAGACTTTCCACCTCCTTAAATTTAGTTGATGAGTGTGTAATAGTATACTGGTTTAGAATAGAGCATGTAACATATGGGAAAATAAAATTTACTGAACATTTAAATACGGTATTTGAAGAAGTTTCTAGGATAATGAACATTAAAAAAAAAACATTTCCTTGGAATAATGTAGGTAAGTACGTAGTAAAATTATACAGTGGGGGAAATGGGGAAATTAATCATGTGAAATGTATTCTGACGTTAAATTGTTCAGTGCAATTAAAATACAACGTGAGACCAAGCGGGAAATTACATGGCTCTCAATGTATAATTTCATTGTAATTCGACCACATTTTTGACTGAGTAAATTTTACGCTCGAGTGAAAAGTTATTATAGTAATTGCTTTTAGTATTCTATTAGTAATTATATATATTATATAATAGTGTTCTATATTTATAGCCTTCTAAATATTTTATCATATTTTACATTAATACATTATTTTTTATTTAAAAGAAAGTTATTCTCTATATTTTTTAAATAATAATAATTGATATAAAGAGAGAATGTTTTAAATATATTGATCACTTAATAATTAAAATTAATATTTCATGGAAAACTTCACTCATGGGGACATTACTTAATGAAGTGTAAATTCTTTGATGTCGCTAGTCTTTTTTTTTTTTTTTTTAAGGAGACAAAGGCAATTTTGTTCACACTTTGTTATCTCGTGTGTCTTCAATAAAAGTCACTGTAATATCTTTCAGAGTTATTGTTTAAATCCCGATATACATGCTAAAAGATACAACTTCCGTAAGTTTTGTTAATGAGTGTATATTAGTTATCTCGTATGTCTTCAATAAAGGTCACTGTAATATCTTTCAGAGTTATTGTTTGAATCCTGATATACATGGTAAAAGGTACAACTTCCTTAAATTTGGTAATGGGTGTATTTAATTTTATTTGAGACTTAGTATTGGCTCCTAAAATAATATTTTCTATTAATTTTTTATTTAAACAATTTGATATATATTATAGATATAAATAAGATAAATCTATCTCTTTCTTTTTTATATTTTCTACGTCAAATATGCAAAAAATAAAAAATTTATTTATGCACCTTATCCCAGTACAATGTTGCATTTGTACTATTTTTTCACATTGTGTAGCGTCCTCACGCAATTCTGGTCTTAACTACCCGTTTCATGATTTTTCAGGATGCCTTAATGACCATTTTTTTGGTCGTTGAGGTACAGCTTGCACCACGCTGATGAGGGCCAACAGCCCGAAACGCGTCCGTGGTTAGCTTTTCTTGATTAATCAAGAATGGGTATTTGGCCAATTCTGGAATAATTAAAAATCAACGAGAATAGTTGATATTTATTCCGATAGATGGCGCCAGCCATCAGCAACTTTCAGTTGCACGATAAGGAGATGCCTTTTTCTTAATTTATGCACCTTATCTCAGTACAATGTTACATTTGTACTATTTTTTTCACATATGTAATTATATATGCATATGAAGAATACAAATATGCATATTGCAATTGCATATGAAGAAATCCGTGGCGGCATAAAAGTAGGAATTCCGTCAAAGTGCCCATCTCATCAAATCCTGGCCCGTTGCTATGGAGACAGATGATGGATCGCAGCCTACTCTATGTTTTTGTGTTTTAATTAGTGGCGTCTGCTCGTTTATTCATTGTCACCCTCGACGTCAAAGTGATTCCCTCGTCACCCTGTTTTATACCCTGGCACAATATGTATATATAGCTGGGTGTAAATAGGGCTTGTAGAGCTCGGTATATTCATTTTATGTTGGAGTATATAGCTTGTATATAGGTATTGATAGATTGTGTCTAGTGGTATATTGCTCGTTTAGATAACTTGTATATTGAATAGCTTGCATATATATATGCAAGTATATATAGTGTGCCGTCACGCGCATATGTAAATAAGTGGAGAAGTGAATATAGTAGTATCTATATTAATAAAATGCAAATTTCATAAGAGGACATCACTAAAAACTTTCGTTACAATGCATCAATTTCAACCAAATTTTCAACATTTATGTAAAACGAGATGGAGCAGGTTTTGCTTAACATCAAAATATTTTTCCCTAACATTAACATGCGTAACTTAGCTGTTATCGATCAAATACAAAAAAATCAACAGAGTTAATTTTATTTATATATAAATACAAAAAAGAAAATTCAGCAATTCATTCAACTCAATCTAAAAAAATATTCAAAACAAGCAATTTTAAGATAACACCATATGTAAAACAGTCGGCCAAGAAAACAACAACGATATTACATCTTTCTCACATATTCACACACAATCTTGATTAATAATTAAAACTAATCTTTAACATTGTTTATTATACTTCATAATATATAATATTCGTTAGGCAAACTTTCACTCGGATAAATGTAATATAAAAAGCCAACAATGAAGAATGAATGTAAGATAAAAATCCAACAATGAAGAGTAAATATAATATAAAAAGCCAACAATGAAGAATGAATGTAAGATAAAAAGCCAACAATGAAGAGTAAATATAATATAAAAAGCCAACAGAGTGAATGTAAGATAAAAAGCCAACAATGAAGAGTGAATGTAATATAAAAAGCCAACAATGAAGAATGAATGTAAGATAAAAAGCCAACAATGAAGAGTGAATGTAATATAAAAAGCCAACAATGAAGAATGAATGTAAGATAAAAAGCCAACAATGAAGAGTGAATGTAAGATAAAAAGCCAACAATGAATAGTAAATGTAATATAAAAAGCCAACAATGAAGAATGAATGTAAGATAAAAAGCCAACAATGAATAGTAAATATAATATAAAAAGCCAACAATGAAGAATGAATGTAAGATGAAAAGCCAACAATGAAGAGTGAATGTAAGATAAAAAGCCAACAATGAAGAGTAAATGTAATATAAAAAGCCAACAGAGTGAATGTAAGATAAAAAGCCAACAATGAAGAGTGAATGTAATATAAAAAGCCAACAATGAAGAATGAATGTAAGATAAAAAGCCAACAATGAAGAGTGAATCTATCTATATATATAAAATTGAATGTCTGTCTGTCTGTTTGTCTGCACTCTATAGATTCAAAAACCATACATCCGATCGCCGTGAAATTTTGGGATATTATTAAGTATATCACCGGGAAGGTTTTTGAAAAATAATTTCCTGAATATCTTGAATATCCTTAGAGTTATTTGCAGATTTGTAGATTTAACTCGCAAGCAGCGCCCCCATTGTGACGATGATAACAATATATCGAGAGATTCAAATTTACGAGTTTCAAATTATCAAAATATATCTTTTTTTTTAAATAAGTTTTTAGAGAATTGTTTTAACAAATGTCCGCTAGACAAACCTTTACTCGGGTAAAACCCTGGGCGAAGCCGAGTACGTTTTATAAGTTTATAGAGAATTGTTTTAACAAATGTTCGTTAGACAAACATTCACTCGGGTAAAACCCGGGCGAAGCCGGGCACATCCGCTAGTAATATATATGTGGGGGGGATGAAAAATGATTTAAAAAAATAAAATAATATAAAAAGGTCAGGTGTTGGTATTTCAATAAAAAAATACATATTCTGACCACGTTTACATGAACCTTTTTGATGGCAGAGCGCCATCTAGTGGAACAGAAATCAACTAAACGTTGATTTAACCTGTTCCCTAATATTTGGCCAACCCATTTTCTTGATAAATGAGGAAAAGCCAAATCACCAACGCGTTTCGGGCTGTCGGCTCTCGTCAGCGTGGTGGAGGCTGTACCTCTACGACCAAAAATATTTTGATCTCAGAGGCCTCCTGAGAAATAAAATTTTCATGTGAAAGTGGCAGGATATGTCTTTTTTGATTTTAATACCAAACACCTGACTTTTCTTTATTATATATTTTTATTTATAAATATGAAAAAATGATAGGAAAAAATAAAAAGGTCAGGTGTTGATATTAAAAATAAAAATGGCATATCCTGACCAGGAGCACATGTGCTTTACAGAAGCAGGATATTATATATTTATTTATAAATATATATTCGAATAGACATATATACATAATGGAAGAGAATCTTATTATTTACATACCATCATCCATTTAAATCATTCTAATATAAATATATTATAAAGAGCAAAGTGAAAAAAAAAAGGAATAGTCAAAATTAATAAAGGAGAAAAACCCCATTCGGTAAGTTGGGATAGAATGGGTCGGTAACTACATTTGCTCCCAACAACAGAAGAGATGCATTAGAGGGCAGGAAGGAAGGATAATGGTAAAAAAAAGATCATTAATTACGTCAGAAGAAATAAAAAATGGAAGAAGGGAGAAATTCATGGGGATTAATGGTTTGTTATTTCAGACGCACTTCACAAGATTTCTTTACAATTTTTTCAACTTACACTTTGTCAAATATATATAATATTGTGTCTCACTGACTCCATTTGTTTTAAAACATTTATCAAGTACTTTCCTATTCCATTTGTACCAAGAATACCATATTTGAGAGCTGTGTGTATAGAAGAGAAGGTGCTGAGTAAAGAGGAAAGTGTCTCAACACATGGTAATAAGACCAAATCCAAATAATAAATAGTGTGTGACGTTTATGTAACAACGCTGTTACCGAAACGTCACACACTATTTATTTATTTGGATTTGTCTTATTACATTGTGTTTATAATCTATAATCCAAATTGGGCCTTGTCAGGAAAGTGTCTCATACCAAATATTCATTTTTATCATCAGTCTCGATATCTTGAGGACGTCTATATTGAAGATATTTATCTTCTTATGATATCTCTACGCGCATCTTTCAAACTTGGAAAGTGTTTGATGCGCCGGTCGTCTATTATTTTTAAGGAGACTGGCATTATGTTCATTCTTGATTATCTCGTGTGTATTTAATAAAGGTCGCTGTGTATCAAATATCTTTCAGAGTTATTGTTTGAATCCTGATATACATGCTAAAAGGTACAACTTTCTTACGTTTTGTTCATGATGTCCATGAAATATACAAGACTGATTCCACAATCGCCTTCTCAGTTATACGCTAACCTTGGTGTGATCTATGGCCACTGGACATGACGTCGTAGCAGGAGGCGGTTGTTGAGTTCTGGGCTGCCTGGAGTATAGGAGCTATATTTATGCCTCCTTGCTTCCTGTGGTGAATCTGACCAGTGGTCTTAATAAAGGAATACTGGAATAAACGGTCAGTGTAGTTGATAAAAATTTAGCGTATATTAGTTAACGGTGAAGATTTATAATATCTTACAAGTTCTGTGCTGCCTGGAATATAGGAGCTCTATCTGTGCTTCCTTACTTCCTGTGGTGAATCTGGCCGGTGATCGTAATAAAGGAATACTGGAATAAACGGTCAGTGTAGTTGATAAATATTTAGCGTATATTAGTTAACGGTTGAAGATTTATAATATCTTACAAGTTCTGTGCTGCCTGGAGTATAGGAGCTCTATCTGTGCTTCCTTACTTCCTGTGGTGAATCTGGCCGGTGATCGTAATAAAGGAATACTGGAATAAACGGTCAGTGTAGTTGATAAAAATTTAGCGTATATTCGTTAACGGTTGAAGATTTATAATATCTTACAAGTTCTGTGCTGCCTGGAATATAGGAGCTCTATCTGTGCTTCCTTACTTCCTGTGGTGAATCTGGCCGGTGATCGTAATAAAGGAATACTGGAATAAACGGTCAGTGTAGTTGATAAATATTTAGCGTATATTAGTTAAAGGTTGAAGGTTTATAAAATCTTACAAGTTCTGTGCTGCCTGGAATATAGGAGCTCTATCTGTGCTTCCTTACTTCCTGTGGTGAATCTGGCCGGTGATCGTAATAAAGGAATACTGGAATAAACGGTCAGTCTAATTGATAAATATTTAGCGTATATTAGTTAACGGTTGAAGGTTTATAATTTCTTAAAAGTTTTCTGTAAACGCGCTGTGTAGAACTTCCAAGCAAGCTATGTGAGGTTGTAGGTTTCTGTTCTTTTACAAGTTCATTATAAATGCTGTAGGTCATTCAATTAAGCTATGTAGGGCTAGAGACTTGCTTTCTGAAGATGAAATTTGATCTTTGAATTTATGGACTATAATTTATATACTTTTAATTTATAGAATAAAGACGGAGTTTAGTTTTTGCTTCTATTTTGACGGGAAAGACTAACTTTATTTCAATAGATAATATAGAATTTGTACACTTTCTCTCTTTGAAAACGGAATATTATAATAATCGGAAGACCTAATTCATCATCGATGAATCATTTGGGGCAGTTTCGCCAACTTAAACCCCCGTACCGCTCTGACAATGTATTGTTTACACTACTTATATATAGTGTGGGTGTATATTTCACTTGTTAGAAATCTAGATTGCAGGTAGGTTCAACAATAATTATTCCTTTGTTAATTATCAATGACAGTCGAGAATTGTCAATTTTAATTAACTAATTTATAAACTATTCAAGTGTAGGAGATCTATATTATTTACTAATAGTTAAGAGAAGCGAATACTCAGCGTTATGAATAGTTATCCTCCAATCAACCTCACTTTGTACTTACACTCATGGATAAAAAAACAAGGAAGTGGAAAGTCTTTGATGTCGCCGGTCGTCTATTTTTTTTTTTTTTTAGGGAGACTGGAATTATGTTCATACTTGGTTATCTCGTGTGTCTTCAATAAAAAGGGTCGCTGTGTATCAAATATCTTTCATAGTTATTGTTTGAATCCCGATATACAAGCTAAAAGGCACAATTTCCTTACGTTTTGTCCATGAGTATACATACAATATAATACACTGCGGCTTGTGATTGTAAAACAACACTTGAAGTTACACCGCATGGGTTTCTTTTCAATGGAAAATCAAAATTTATTTCAAGGTGAAATATTGACTATTTCTAACCTTTTTGGATGAGGTATGAAAGGGTGAATTATGAAGAGTAATGATGAACGGAAAAAGTATATATGTATTTCATATTTAGAAAACAAGTAAATCTATTGCACACATGATATTGATAATATATGCGATAATATTCCATATAATATTTCAGAAAACATTTGTTTATTTTCTATAAGAAGTCGATTCTAACTTTAATTTCCAATTAATTTTGAAATGTGTTGAAATGAAAAAAAAAATTCAAGAAAAATTTCAGTAGAACTTCTCTCTATAAAAAACTTTCCAATACCACATTTAATCAAATCAATTATTTTTTTAATTGTTAAAAAGAAATTTTCTCTATCTCCTTCTTTCTTCGAGCAATTTATATATTAAAAAGAAAGAAATTATAATAAAAATCGAATCCGCACACTAAAAAAAAAATGAAAACTTAAAAAAAAAAATTAAATTAAAATCGAAAGAATTAATATAAAGGAATATTTTTTTTAATGTTGGAATTTCTCTATTTTTTACCATTTTCTTTTTCTACACATGGGATTCTAACAACAACAAAAGAAAGTTTTATAAGAAGAGAAGCTGACAGGGTAAAAAACATTATTTCCACTTTGAAATGTCAGCTGTTTCAATATTAAAAAAGCCTATAAAACTTAGAGGAAATGAATGAATATTGCCATGAAACTGTAACAAACTGTTTTCATCACCCGGGACCCTAGGAAGGAAAACAAAAAAATATTTCTTTCCTTAACACCATTTGACATTTTTTCAATTTAGAAACCTTATTTTATTTGTCACAATTTATGAATATCTACAGTTAGATGTTTTTCTACCTTATTTCACCTAGATATTGTTCCCAATAAAAAATAATGCTATAAAATCCTCAATGAAAAAAATTACTATAAAATTCACTATAATATACGTTTAAATAGATTATAAAATTGGTATGTACACTCATAGACAAAACCTGAATAGGTGGAAAGTCTTTGATGTCGCTGGTCGTTTTTTTTTTTTTTTAAGGAGATAAAGGCAATTTTGTTCACACTTGGTTAGCTCGTGTGTATTAATTAAAGATCACTGTATATCAAATACCTCTCAGATTTATTATCTCAATCCCGATATACATGTTAAAAGGTACAACTTCCTTAAGTTTTGTCCATGAATGTATATAAGGTGTCCTGATTATTCTCCCGCTGATTGGTTCCCTACTCTCATGTGACATTTATCAGCCAATCAGGGTGGAGATAGTCACTCACCGAACATATTTCTTAAAAAAAATATTTATAATCGAAGTATTATATTAAGGTATTGAATAAATGAATCAGAATTTTGGGGTGAATTAAGATTTCTTTTCTCTATGCCACAATCTAAACATGTTTTATTATTATTTTATGTCATCTTATATATACTTTATAATCTTTAATTTCTCGATACATTTTATTATTATTGAAAATGAATATATACCCCCAGTCACAGTCACTGGAAATTGAAAAAAAAAAACAGAGATTTCTATAATTCTTAAATCATTAAGAACGAAAAATAACTTTCAAATAATGAAAAAGAGAAATTGCGTATCAAAACAATATTTTAATAGAACAAAGATCCTTGGATTAAATTGTAGATTATTCCAGAAAGATAAGTGACTTATCAGCCATTCACTTTCCATCTTCTTTCATTTTCTGTTTTAAATACATTTACATGAAATATATTATTCTTGATCTATCAATTCTGAGAAAAATAAATATTCGTGCGCGAATAATTATTTATTTTTATATACAAATATCGATATTCATTTACTTAAAGAGGCACCTCTCCCTTTAAATATGCATAACAACGATGTACTGTATATCTCCCTAGTAAAATTATACTAATGATGATAAATAATGAGCCACACACCAGTTTTGTCAAATTCAGAAAATATACCAACCTGTATACTATTATGAAAAAAAGGGGCATCTCCTTATCGTGCAACTGAAAGTTGCTGATGGCTTGCGCCATCTATCGGAATAAATATCAACTCGTTGATTTTTAATTATTCCAGAATTGGCCAAAATACCCATTCTTGATTAATCAAGAAAAGCTTATTCCGATAGATGGCGCAAGCCATCAGCAACTTTCAGTTGCATGATAAGGAGAGGCCCTTTTTTTTCATAATTATGCACCTTATCCCAGTACAATATCACATTTGTACTATTTTTTCACACTATTGTACTATTGTTTTGGGCTTTTGGCACTCATCAGTACAGGGGTGGCTTCTGTTTTGTTTCTTCAAGTAATCGGGCTACGATGGTGAACACTTCTTTATTTAAGAACGGAACTTACTAACTAACTGACAACATCCAATTGTCTCTATTTATATCCTAACTCGAGCGTCTATATGCAAAACCATATTTACATATTTACATCTGAATATGTACAATTACATCACATCTCCCCTCTTAGAGATTAGCTCTAGACCTCTCCAAAACGTCTGGGCGGACGAACTGTTCTTCCAGGAGATGTTGATGATCCGGCCACATCCGCAGCAGCATCCGAAGTGTGTGGGTTGGCCTCTGGGTAATTTACATATGGCTCCCCGTTAAGGTCCGTCAGCCAAACTCGATCATTTACTTCCAATGGAGGCAGTTCTCGTACTCCTGCGCCCTTAGGCTTCGCATCAGAATCCTTTAATCCGTCGCCCTTTGGCTTCGCTTCAGAATCCTTTACTCCTTTTCATCAATAGCATTCACAACACCTATTATAGAGGGAGCAGAACAAGCTTCCCTTGATTTGCCATAGTGATCCGAATTGTCACTCCGCACCTTCAAAGGAATCCCACAGGAACCACAATTTTATCTTTGTACTATTTCACTTTTGTACAATTTTACTTTTGTACAATTTTACTTTTGTACAATTTTACTTTTGTACTATTTTACTTTTGTACTATTTCACTTTTGTACAATTACACCTTTGTACAATTACACTTTTGTACAATTTTACTTTTGTACAATTACACTTTTGTACAATTACACTTTTGTACAATTACACTTTTGTACTATTTCACTTTTGTACAATTACACTTTTGTACAATTACACTTTTGTACAATTTTACTTTTGTACAATTTTACTTTTGTACAATTACACTTTTGTACAATTACACTTTTGTACAATTACACTTTTGTACAATTACACTTTTGTACAATTTTACTTTTGTACTATTTTACTTTTGTACAATTTTACTTTTGTACAATTTTACTTTTGTACAATTTTACTTTTGTACTATTTCACTTTTGTACAATTACACCTTTGTACAATTACACTTTTGTACAATTTTACTTTTGTACTATTTCACTTTTGTACAATTTTCACTTTTGTACAATTTTCACTTTTGTACAATTTTACTTTTGTACATTTTTACTTTTGTACAATTTTCCTTTTTTTGTACAATTTTCACTTTTGTACAATTTTCTTTTTTCAGAATTCAAAGTTTCTTTGCATTCTTCATTTGGACACGTTATAGGATCTTCAAGTTTCTCAGAAGAAAGATGTTCACTCACATGACCGATCCAGCAGGTCTTACATAGCCTGTGACATGGCAAACCATTCTCTTCCTTGTTTAACTTGCATTTTCTACAATATTTCGTATCCTTGTATTTCACCTTTCCTACTTCAATATTGAGTATTTCAAGAATTCCTTTTGAAACGTCCTCAAATTTAAATCCTTCTGAGCTATATGCTGCACACAAATAGGATGCATACTTATTTGCATCATTTTTAGCCACCATTACAAATTTGCATACCTCCGTATCAGAGATTTTGTAACAATTACTTAAACGGCCACGTCCTTTTAATTCAATTTTATCACACTTATCTTCCAAAATAGATCGAAAAGTAAATAGAATTTTAACCGTGCTTAATTCTAAACAGCTTTCTAAATAAGTTAGATCGAGCTCCACTTGGTTTTCCATTTCAATAATTTCAGGCATTTCTTCGATAGTTTCCTGGTCTGTAAAAGGCCTTAGTATAATATTAGAATAGTCTGGTGTATACACGTACTGCTTGTTAACTTGAATATTTCCATCAGATCCTTCGGCCAACTCCTTGCTAGAATTTTCAGCTTCCCTTGGAGCATCTGATTGAGGTGAATCTTGGCTGAGGTTTTCAGATTCGTTGGCCAGCTCTTTTTCGAAAACAGCTGGATCATCAGACT